>NC_061162.1:49433903-49459767 GCF_022113875.1 Hydra vulgaris | reverse complement strand
ATATATACATATATATATATATATATAATATATATATATATATATGTGTATGTATGTATGTATATATATATATATATATATATACATATATATATATATATATATATATATATATATATATATATATATGTATATATATATATATATATATATATATATATATATATATATATATATATATATATATATATACATATATATATAAATACATAAATATATATATGAATATAAATGTATATTATATACATATATACATACATACATATATATACATATATATATATATATATATATATATATATATATATATATATATATATATATATATATATATATATATATATATATATTCCATAATATTTGATACTCTTTTTACTTTACTCTATTAAAATACAAATAAGAAATATATATTCGAAATTTTCCAGAAATGTTAAATACTATTATAAAATTTAGTATAAGAAATTTAAAGTATTCAAATCTTCAACTTATTTGAAAAATCGTGTCAATGTAACGTGACGGTCCTAACGCTTACTTTTCGAAAATTCTAAACAAATCATCTTTGACAATCTTTATGCAGTCATCTATGCAAGGAAAAAAAAATCCTTTGCTGTGTGCATTCATTACAAATTAATCTTGCTAAATGCCAAGTTTCATAGTTTTTGCTTGATGTTTTACAAGAATTTTATTAAGTTTTTTGTCATGACAGTCGTAAAGAATATGCCAATAGTGAAAAACAACTGAATGCACGACGTATTTATTAAATTCATTGCATGGCGCAATGAATGGCGTAAAAAAGATGAGTGATTATATAAACCAAGTAAGTTGTGTTAAAATATGCACTTTATAACATTATCACTGGGATCATATTACATTTATACTGGGTATAATGATCCGGGTATGACAATGACTGGGTATGATAATGATGATTGGGTATGATCATATTACTTTTATTTAGACTAAGCAACAAATGCTTAATGCTCTTTTATTCTCCTGCTTTAAACATAGGTTAAATAAATAATTATATTAGACAAGTCAATTTCTTTAACTATCTTTGTTTTAAAAAAACACATTAAAAAATATTAGAAAATTTTAAAACTAAGAATTTTCCAAATTTTTATTTGCCAGAAATGCATTTTAGTAACATTTTTAACGGCTTTTGCTTCTTCTATTTTGTTGGCTATTAAAGCCCACTTTAGAATAATATTATCAGTGTTGATAAGCCTAACATAAATTTTGCACCCATATGATGCTAAGAGGAAGTCTTGAGCTTTTAAGATGACAAATTACCGAGATTTTACGCTATTTCAAACATATCGCTTTAAGGGTCCTCCTACTCCATCAACTGCTCCTTTACCGTGAGAAGTAGCAAAGAAATTCCATTCTTTACTCTGAAAATGATATTTAACAGTGCAATGTTATATGAATTTGGCCATATGTCTATTTTTGAATTGAGTGCAAGGACCATCACTCCAAAATATAACTTTTTTTATATAATCTATGCAATAAAGGTCAAATATTTCACTTTATTATGTAGTAGTAGCGCGTTTTGTTTTATCATTATCGTTGGATATTAGTACAACTGATTTTGGCTCTAATTGATAACGGTAGAGAACAACTGTTAAGCAGCTTAAACAGCATCCTGATAACCACATGTATAGTTTTGTGAATAATCAAAATGTACCAAAATTTGGTCTGGTTCGAGATTTTCTTTTTGACTGCGGTATTGCTCAGACTAGTGCTTTTTAGTGAGATGATGCTCGGTAAACTCTGGTAAATAGTTGCGGTAATGTTTAAAAACATTTTTAAAAACGTTTTTTCTATGTTGGTTCACAGTACACAGCGATGATCTTCTTTCATCCACCAACTAAATGTAATTAATGTATTCAAGTCTCCGCTTTCACGCAAAGAAACTCTTAATAATTTGCTATCACTATATAATGAACATTTCATAATCCAGCATTTGTACATAGGGGGCTTGCACAGTACATAATTTTCTAACCATTTAATGCAATAAAATGGAAAAGGTATTTTACTTGTCAAAGCAGCACACAAATAAGTAAAATTACTGTGATAAACACAACCACATGTTTTAAGTAGTGTGTCTTTGCACGTAAGAATGTATGTAGGCCTTAATTTACAAAACTTACTTAATTTAATTGTTTTGCCGGCACTTTCCTCACAATACAGTTGATGCAGCTACAATTTTAACACAATCTTTTTTTACAGAAGACATTATTGATATATCTTCTCTTTCATAAAAAGTTTTTACTTTTTCAATTTCTTCTGATGTAAAGTGAACTCGCTCTGTTTCTTTAGTAGTACATAGCCCATATTCAGCTCCTAACTGCTCTACAATAGTTCGTCTTTTATTTGGAGACTTTGGAAGAGCCTGTGTTGTCCTAAAAATGTTGATTGATATAAAACCTGAATTATACAAGTGAAATAATATTAAAAAATAAATGTTAATATAATTAACTACTTATTGCCTAATATTGCCAGATGGCAATAATGCCTTTCTCATTGGCGATTTGCAGTTATAAGAATTGTCAGGTGTAGAATTTAAACTGACGCTAGCATTGAAATCAATTTTTTTCTTGGTGTCAATAACTGTCGCTTTTCATAACTTCTCTTTCTTTCTTTCTCCAACAAATTATTTCTGTTTCTTGCTCTAAAAGCTTTTGATCTTTTAGCATCTGATTTAGGCATTTTTAAAATATTTAAAAATATCACAGCTTCTTTTAGTGATAAAGTGTTGTGAGGTATCTGTTATAGATTTAAACTTGATTTAAAAATTTGATTTAAACTTGATTTTAAAAAATCCCATGAAATGTTATAAATAAAAAAACAACAACCGCGAAATCAAATAAACATAAACATTGCAGTGCAAACTATAAACGATGTTTATTTTTAAAAAAATTTCCTTCCCTTTAAAAGTTACTATTCTTCTCTTTAAAAGTTACTATTCTTCTCTTCTAACTCTCCGCATCAATTGTTTGATTTTTTTTAAATTGTATTACTTATGATTTAAAAAATTTATATAAATTTTTTAAATTATATTGCTTATAACTTAAAAAAAGAAATAAGAAATACTTTATCGAGCTTTGTAATAAAACGAGTAAACAAATTAAAAACGAGACAATTAACAGAACTGATTTTTAACTTGGTTTAAATAATAAAATTATTTTTAACTTGGTTTAAATAATAAAACTGTTTGCGCTTAAACTTTATATAAAGTCAAGAAGCCATTTTGGAAAAACAAACATATCGTGATGGTCGTAACATGCTTAATAACGTTTTGAAAAGATGATCTAAAGCACTTTAAAAAAAAAATTGAAGCAATAAAATTTGTATTATTATCTTTACTTTTACCATAGTTGTAGTTTGATACAAAGCATAGAAAAAACATTAAGACTTTTTTTTGTGACGGTCATAACGTATTGTTTTCATAAATATATTCTTCTTATAGACCTAGTTAGAGTGAGTTTTTATAAAAAAATATTATGAATAATGTTTAATTTATCCTTTAATTCAAACTTAGAAGTAATAGTTACTTAAAAACACAGCACTGAAACCTTTTTCAACGCTTCACAACAGGGCTGTATATAAACGTTAAAAAATATTTATATAACCCTTACAACTTTATAACTATGTTAAGGTATGATAAAAGGATTTTTTTTAATAATTTTTTTTTTTAAGATATTCTTAAATAGTTGAAAAATAAATTTATTAAGTTTACTATATGTTGGCATACCATTTTTTTTTTGTCCTCTTTTACGTGGAATTATCTTTTTTTTGTCCTCTTTTACATGGAATATCCATATATATATATATATATATATATATATATATATATATATATATATATATATAATATATATATATATATATATATATATATATATATATATATAAATTAATTTCAAAATGAAACCATTATTTCTTAAATTAAACCCTCCTTCCCCATTCGATTAGTGCCACCCAAAACCACCCCTCACCCTCACCTCAATGAGTGGAGAAGAGGGGGGCTGACCACATACAGACTACTGATTACCTATAATAAAATAGAATTTAAAAATATAATGGTTTCATTTTGAAATTAATTTAGATATTTAGATATTAAGTATTTAAATATCTAAATTAATTTAGAGACCTTCATTTGATCCATAATGAAGGTTGCTAAAAAGTTACTTCCCTTTATTCATCCACATATCTACTATAAAGCCTAGATCAAGGAGAGGACAAAAAAACCATATTTTTTTTATGTCAGCCTTTTTGGTGTGGATTTGACAAATTTATAATGTTTGCATTTTCAGATAGTTGGATCTAATGGTCTCATATGCTGTTAATCTTAGGTTAAAAGTGTTAGAAAAATTTACAAGCATATCAAAATGGCTGAAAATTGGACTTTTTAGGCGAGTGAACATTTTGCTTTTGGATATATTTGAGTTCTAAACTGCAACAAGGTGCCTATATTTTTCCCATTTATTGCAGACAGTAGTAGCTAATCAGAAAACTTATCGGTAAAGACTTTTGGATAAATAATGAATAATAAATAATGCTATAGTTAGTTTCATTTTGGCATATTTTAGCAATTTTAGGATTTTTTCCAAAGTTGATAGGTCATAATTTTTTGAAATGGTGACTCACTGGTTGAAATATAATGATTTGACTTAGGGTAGATTAGGGTAATATGAGCACCTTGGTAATAGGAGCATACTTAAAGATTTATTAGATAAAAGCAGTGAAGTTAAAGTTGCTTTATGTTTTTCGTATCGACTTTATGTGTTGATAACAGGAATCAGTACAATTAGCGTAAATTTATACGCAGTAATTAGCGGATATCATCTAATTAAAATGCTTTTAAATTTTTTGCTTTGTTAAAAAAAATCATTACGCTTGAATAATTCTGTGGCGCGATATTTTGGTGCTAAAATAATGAAATTAATTTTTTCATAAAGAAAAATATATTAGCTAAAAATCCAATTCATTTTTGTTTGAAAAATAATGGATAGAAACATTTATTTTTGACTTTATTTAAAGATACCATTTTTATGTAATATGAGCATGCTCAAATTACCTTGTGCTTTTCATTGAAATTGGTTAGTTTAAAGTCCTAAAATTTTAATTGCTCTTGAATAAAAACAAAACATAGTAAAAAATTTTTATATATTAACAATACTAAATATTTTTCTGTAACTTAAATATAAAAAATTTTAATTTTTATTGTTCAAAGGTTTGAGTTAACAAAATTGAAAAAACAATATATTAATTTTTTTTTTTTTGCGGAAAACATAGTAGTATTGTTTCAACAAAATGTAGCTTAAAATTTGATCTTTTAATGATATGTTTTGTTAATCACGAATCTTTATATTCTAACAATTAGTTCTATTAAGCAGGTTGGTCTTTTTTTACTTAATTAATGCTACTTTTTTAAAACCTCAGTGTTTTTAAGAAAAAATGTCAAGTGCCCAAATATCTAAATAGATTATGAATAGGGATCCCTAAAAATTGTTTATTTGCAAAAAATTTTGATCCAGCATATTTATTTTTGAAAATATTCTAATTTTTGCTTAAGGTGCTCATATTACCCTAATCTACCCTATATATATACACACTACGGTTCATAATTATTCAAATGGCGTCAACTTTTTGAAAAATGCTATTTTTTATTTTACTATTTTTTATGTTTATTTTTGAACTTTTAGATAATTTAAAATTGTTTGGGTTAAAATGCTTTGATAAAAATTATAAGAATAATAAAAATGCTAAAGTGGGCAAAACTACATAAAAAATGCACCATCAATGAATTTGAACGCGGACCAACGTGTCAGTGTTTTAAATCTTTAGCTTCAAAATAATATTGTTTGTCCGGATAAAAAATCGTTGAATTTATAATAAAATGTGTATTATTGACTGTAAAACATGGCGGATGTAGTGTTAAGGTGTTTTGGTTAGAATACAACAGGTGAAAATAAATTACTAAAGTAATTTATTTGTACACTTAAAAAATTGTGCTATACATTCAGAAAGATGGGATAATGAGAAGCTATTAATTTTTTTAAAAGAAAATGAATTGAAGTTTGAATCTAAAATATATTTTTCAAAAATTTGTATTATTTAACTTGACTGAGTTCAAGAACGATCAAATATCAAATCCTCCCTAATAACAGGATCGCTCTCCTATAGGATTTTTATAAGTGGAATTAAAAGTAATGTCAAAAACGAATGCCAAATGATGCATAAGATGTGGACAAACCTTATTAGTGAGTGGTATAAAATTGACTTTGAAAAATTTGATAAGCTGTTAAGTAGAATGCAAAGAATATGTATAGCGGTTATTGTTGCTATGAGTGATTAAAAAGCAAGTAAATTTTACATTAATCTAATCGGACTTTTATTAATATTTTTGTAAACCTATTAAATGAAAAAAACCATACAATTTAGGTAGACTTTGCTCACAGTTTCTCTCCCAATAGTAAGTAAAAATATAATATCTTATTTCAGTAATGTATGTATATATATATATATATATATATATATATATATATATATTTAAACAATTTTAAAAATGTATTCTACAAAATAGAGTGCTCAATGTTCTTAAAAGAACAGAGCAATTATAAATTAGTAGAAAATCACTTAACAAAAATTTACATTGTAAACTCATTTGTATTAACTCAATTTGTTCATGAATCTATTATTAACAAAACATTTTTGTTAATTAAATATTAACAACAAACATAGTGTGACCAAGATACAACCCATATATTACACTATCTAAATAAAATAATAAAGTAATTTATTTATGAATTGTTTGCTTTAAAAAAAAAATACTATGATTTGTTACTTTAATGAAATTCATTAAAAATAATAAACTGTACATGCTGGACATTAAAAATAAATATGTAAAATGCATGTATAAATAACATTATCATTGATTTGGTCTCATTAATACTAAATGTTAATAGAAAAGTTAAAATAGAAAACTTACCTATTTGTTTTTCTGTTTTGTTTTATAACATCAGAACTATCTTGATCAATAACTAGCTTATGTAAAAATACAAAAAAAAAATTAAAATTTTTTTACTAAGATTTGCTTTTATTAAAACAAGGTATTTATAATTAAAAATGAATTAAAAAAAAAAAAATACAAAACATTTTAACAGTTGATTAATTTTTATCAATTAACTGTTAAAATTTCAGCTATTTCATTTCATGCCATAACTAAATTAATTTTAATAAAACTTAAGTTGATAGGAATATAATAATATTAGAAATTTAATAACATCATTGCTTTCAAGTAGTTTAAAAAAAAAGAAAAAAGAATAAATGAAATAATATTGCATGGATTGGTTATAGATAACAATATATAACCAATTGTATAAAAAGCTTATCAGTAAAAATATCTGCCATATGATACCATATGTAAAAAACAATTGAAAAAGAAAAAACAATACATTAAATTTTCCACATATTAAAAATGAGTTTTCCTATATTTAATTATTAGTTCCTATAGATTTTTTTGATTTTTGTTTTTTCTTTGTTCATTTTATGGAACACCATTATTTGGAAATCTGATTTTATGGTTTTAGCTTTAAACTCAAACGTTATGATAGGAACTCATAAGTAACAACGTAAACTCTGTAAAGAGATTTTAAGTAGAATCTAGATATCTTAAAAACAATAACAAAATACTTTTCATTTTTTATATGTTTTCATAAATAACTACCTGTTTATTAGACAGCTCAACCTTTCTGCTTGAAAAGCAAAAACCTAAAAGACAGAGTGATTCTCCAGCAAACATAATTAAAGTAACAATCCCAGCATGGTTGAAAGGTCTAAATGTTTTTCCATCAGAATCAAGTAATCCTTTAGATCTAAATATTTTAAAAACAATGATTTATAAAATGAGAATAAATTAGTTTATATACTTACTATACTATATGACATACTTAAACAACTATTATTTATAAACACAGTACAAATTATTTTTGTTACAACTATTATTTTTATAAATTCTATCAAATAAATGTCTATAATTAAAGTTGGCAAAAAAGATTCATTAATTCAAGTCAGTAATATTGTGATACAATATTACTGACCTGTCCTGCTGCTTGTATACTTTGTTTTTTATCACAATTTTAATGTAAAAACCTTTTAATACAGATTTGGATGAAGAAAAAACTAAAGATAATAAGCCTAATAAAACAAATATATTGAGTATGTTGTAAATTGTAGATTATAAAAAATTAAAAAAAAAAAGATTTTTAAATGCTAACTAAATAATTTTTATTGACTAACTTTTGCAGGCTTTCCTTATCTATTAGGCTACTATAGATTTAAATTTGTGTGTTTCAAAGTTGAATGCTGGATCTTCTTGACAAATTTCACAGATTCTTTTTTTTATCTTTTGAGGTGTAGCAATGTTCTAATTATAAAATGTATTTTTCCTATTCTTTTAATTCTTCCCCTAGCCTTACTACATATAATTTTATATAAAATACTCCAGCCTTGTTTTAAAAATTAAAAAAAATGTATATTATCAGGGCCTATTCTAGGAATAAAAATTGGGCGGCAGTAACCCCTCCCCCCCTCTTTTTGGCGGACTTTAGCAAAAAATCGGCGTTTTTTTTGCAATATTTGCAGTAAAAACGTACAAAAAAAGGGCCTCAAATATTAATTTAGGAGGTGCCCAAATATAGTCGACGCTGTCAAAAACTATCTAGAATAGCCCCTGATCATGTACCATGCTACTACCTAGGAAAAACTTTCTTTAGCATAAACTTTTAGGAAAAAACAAAATATTGTCTTCACATCCTTTTTTCACTTATTAAGAACCATTTGAATACAGAAATTTTGTAATATTGAAATTTCCTTAAATTTATTTTTTTAAATCACAAATGTAGTTGCATAAATTTAAATAAACACAATTACGTTGCAACTAAAAACAACCTCATAAATTTATACTGGATTAATCAAAGGTGAATAAAAAATAAATTAATTTATTTACAAATCATCATTCAAAAACATAAAACACACAAACGTACTGCAACATTGATTTAAAAACAATTTTCAACAAAAATGTAAATACAGACTAATGTAATGTAAATACACACTAATGTAATTTTTTGACTATTATGACTGTTTTAACATGATTCTGAAATCTGAAATATGGACAATTTTGGATATAAAAACAACAACAAAAAACATTATGAAGTCTCCATTGTAAATCTAATAAATTACTTAATTTTTTTAAATATATTAACAAAGAAGAGAATGGGGGACCATGAAATATGGGCACCATGAAACATTGTAATCATGGAGACATCTTAAGAGTTGTGACAACCACTTTCATATAGTGAAAAAGTTACTACTAGAGCTAAGTTTTGAAAACAACATTTAAACTGTTGAATAGTACTTAATTGTGTCATAAAAAATCAAAAAACATTTTATTTGATATTTGTAGTAAATTTTTTAAACATTTATATAAATATAATACAAGATCCTATTTCAATAGAAAGCCATTGGGTCATTCCAGCTCAATTCAATTTATGCTTGGCACCATGCCATCTCAGATTTTGCTGATTTTTGGAATACAAGCTTGAATTAATAAAAAAAAACTTCACTCCAAATTATAGTGTCTGACTCTTTACGGTTTCAGAGATATTGATACTTGGTCCCTATCTCTTTTTACAATACAAGCTTGAATTAATAAAAAAAAACTTCACTCCAAATTATAGTGTCTGACTCTTTACGGTTTCAGAGATATTGATACTTGGTCCCTATCTCTTTTTTGACTTTTTTTTTTCAGCGCCATTTATTTTTTAGGCTCATTGCACAACACATTTAGCTTTAACTTATTAAATACTTGTTTAACAGTGGTCAAAATTTCTACCTAACTATTTTTTGGGTGAGGAGCTTAAAGACCATGGCTAAAACACACAAAAACTCAATCTTCTATATAAAAATTTAATTTCAAAATGGTGTAACACTTTTAGTAAGTTTTTTGATGCCCTGATTAATGCTCTGAACAAAAAAATGTTTATCTCAAGGTGCCTAAAAGATAAAATTCTGAAATTTTTTCCTAATGTTCTATATGTATCAAACTCCATAGTACAAAAAATCTGGAAGAGTTTCCTTTTTTAAATTAGATTTATTTGCATTAAAAGTTTTATTTTAAAAATGAAGAAAAACTGTTATTTAATAATGAAAAAAAATAATTTAGATAAATTTTTTGCATTTTTTAAAAAGATTTTTAGAATCTTGCTGCCTAAGGTACAGTTCTAATATATAAACTTGATCGCATTTCACATAAAAGATCTTTTTTTTATTTAATCATTATGTTTAATAGCTAAAAGATTTTCTATTTTCAAATCTTCAAACAATAATTATTTTAAAATTGTTTCCTACAGAACTAAAAAATAATATAACAATATGAATGATAAAGAAAGATGTTTAATTGGAATAATAAATAAAGAAAATTGTAACAAACAAACATATGTAAAATCCAATGATATCAAGAAAGTTTCAAGTCTTAATGATGTGGAAAAAGACTTGATAATTAGTTGTTCTGCCATTCAATTTGATGAAAATGCAACGGTTTGCCTACACCATGAAAATGTTTATTTAAAACATTACTCCACAATCTAGATAACTTGATAGGATCCATTTAATTAACACAATGGAAAAAGAAGAAAAGGTATTATTACTTAACCATGAAACTTTTTTAAAACTTTATTTTAATTATATATAAATTATATATATTTTTGCAAAAAATTCACTAAAGCAGTAATTATCACTTATGTTTTTAGGAGGATGTAAAGAAATTAATATGCAACTTGCTGGGAATTTAAAAAATATTGGCAATAATGTTATTCCTGGAGAAAATATATGTGCCTCATGTATAATTAAATTGATATCATTTAAGGATGATGAGCAAAGAGAACCGACTTAAATATAGATCTTGAACAGTTAAGTAAAGAAAATTCCTTCAGTAAATTATCTAAGGAAGTTAAAGGTAAAGCAAATGATATGGATATACTTATTAGAAAAATCAAAGAAAAAATGTTAATTTCCAATCGTAATCAGAGAATTCAATAAATAATAACTAGTTCCAATTTCTTGGTCTCACAAAGATATAGAAAAAGAATTTAATGTTACTAATTATATGGTGCAGATATCACGCAAATTGCTGCAGAAAAATGGTATTTTATCTTTTCCTAAAAAAAAACTGAAAGGAAATACCTCAAGAAACAGTAGATAAAATTATTGAATTTTATTGTAATGATGAAAATAGCAGGCTAATGTGTAGTAAAAAAGATTTTGTTAGTATAGCTCGAAAATCTCACATGCAAAAGTGTTTGATTCTTTCAAATTTAAAAAAGCTATATGCAAAATTTAAAACCTGTTATCCAGATATAAAGAGCTGTTTTTTATTACTTTTGCTCACACTGTTCAAAATAGTGCATTAGCATCTGGTGCGCATACAGTATGTGCACCTACCATCAAAATGTTAAGTTAATAATTAGTGCAGTTAAATTATCAAAAGATTATCACTAGCTTATTAATATGCTTATTGATATAATGTTTGATAGACTTTGAATGCAAATAAATTTGATTTAAAAAAGAAAACCCTGCCAGATTTTTTGTATTATGGAGTTTGTTACATATAGAACATTAGGAAAAAATTTCAGAATCATATCATCTAGGCATCTCGAGATAAACTTTTTTTTGTAATACCATCAAAAACCTTAAAAAAATGTGTTACAACATTTTGAAATTGAATATTTATATAGAAGCCTATATAGAAGCTTAAACATTTTTACTCCAAAAATCAGCAAAATCTGAGATGGTATGATGCCGAAATTTTTTTTTAGTTGATTTTTTCGACGGAATGACCGCATTGACACTTAAATGGCACTTAAAACAAAATATTATCTGGTCTTCTGAAATGTTATTTAAACCATTGGATGCCTTTTTAGTTTGTAATTAATTTTTGTTTATATTTCAAGTAAAAATCTTTTCTCAATCTTGCTTACTTTTTATTTACTTATTTAATGATGCTCATAGGTTGTATAAATAGTGCTCTATTGGTAGAGTGCCTTGAAACACATTTTTAATTTTACTTTAAATAATCTAACAAATTTAACCTGTTATATTTTGGTAATTTATAAATTTAATTTTTTATGTAATAATTTATTCTACAAAATTAATTAACTGCCTGAAAAAAAGACATTGAAAAAATTGTTACAAAGCAAAATTTAAAAGTGTATTATGGTGCCCCACCAATATATTGATATATACTGTTATAGCTTAAATATAAATATTTAAGTTATCACAATAGACATTTTCCTAGAATAGCCCCTGTATATATTTATATACAGGGGCTATTCTAGGAAAATAATTTGGGCGATGGAACCACCGTGTCGGCATCTGCTGTAAGTAAATTGCCAAATGTAAGCATTTTTTCATAAAAGAAACAATACTTGCAGTAGAAAAAAAAAAAATTACTTAATTTATGAATTTAGGTGGTACCCAAATACAGTCAGTGCTGTCGAAAACAGTCTAGAATAGCCCTTTTTATATATATGTATATATATATATATATATATATATATATATATATATATATATATATATATATATATATATATATATATATATATATATATATATATATATATATATATATATATATATTTATATATTAGGGTGTGTCATACTTTTTTTTTTTTGAATTTTGACTCGCATAATTTAAAAAAGGGTGAGGTATAATATTACAAGTTTAGAACCGTCAACAAAAAAAAAAAAAAAAAGTTTTAGCTACCAGGGAACCAGAGACACTATTTTACCAAAAACCCTGGGGGAGGGGGAGGTATGAACTTAAAAAATTGAAATATTTAAAAAAAAAAACTTACAAAACGCAAAAATACGTCATCTCTATTTAAAAAAAAAAAAAATTATTTGTATAAAAACAACTAGAGTGGTTTGCCCCCCTCCCACTACCTCCCACTAAAACTGTAAAATTAGGTTGTTTTGGAATTAAAAATAAAACATTCATATAGATCCACAAAACATCTATTGGCACATTAAAATAAAGTACAATAAAGATTAATTCTTAAACTTTGTCAAGCCAATAAGGTTTTGTTTAGATAGATTTCGTGACATCAACTCCTGTGACAACTCTTGTCTTTTAATCCAACCATCTCTTCTATCTTCTGTAAAAACATTTTCGCAAGCCTGAGTAACTTTTTTTACACATCTTTCGACAGCTTGAGTGTGGCAACACCAGTTTGGTACAATCATTGGTTTAAAAAAATACTCTTTGATGTCTTTAGTTGTCATGCAACAAGTCAAAGGTGGTTCAAAAGCTTCATTCCAATCAATAAGGTCCTTGAGATAAATTGCTTTAGTATTGATATCTGGTGTCCTTCTTGGTCTAACAGATAGATCTCCAAGTTTTACATTTTCATCACCTTCTCCTCTTATTTCAAGAATTTTGTTTACACTGAAATCTCTCTCCTCTTTATTTTCAGAACAAAGCATAGTTTGAAGAATAGATTCAGAGAAGGCATACCAAGCAGATCGCCTAATAGTTGGAATGACCATATTTTGAATATCGAGTGACTGGTGTTGAAGCAACTTAAGCTGGTAAAGAACATGTTTTGGTCCTTCTGTCCAACTATATTTAACTTTGATGTTAAACCAGACAGGAAAGTACACTCCTACAATAAACTCGACTAGTTTATAAAGGTTTTGGGCTGCATCACCTTGAAGACCATGATAAGATACCCAAATTCTACATATTCTATTGGCTGTTGTTAGCCATCTGGCCATGTTAACAGGGCCAATTTCCAGAAGTCCTAGTTGCTGAGGAACATGACCACTGCGTATAGCTTTAACTATTTGATAGCCATAATACTGATCTGTTGAAAAGTCTTTAACCACATCATTACTCAAGTTAATTAGAGGCTCGCCAGTTTCCACTCTACTAAAAAAAGGGTTAATTTCATCAAGTAAGCTTCCAATGGGTCCACTCCATTTTGTACCGCTTTTAGTTTCTCCGTCTAACAATTTAATTAAAGGTTTGAGTGGTAATTTATTGGTATGTAGAGCGCAGACAATCCAATTTAACTTTCGCCCTAATTTTAGCTCCATAAAGTGCATTACTCCTCCATCCCAACCAGTTACCAAATTATGTTTTAAACTAATTACGGGAGGCCCAATAAAACACTGGCCATTTGCCATTTTTCTGAAAGTTTTTTATAAATATCCTGGATCAAATCAGAATTACTATAGTTTCTTCTGTTTAGTTTGCTTGTTTCTCTTAAAAAAATACCATATCTTAGGACATCTCTCAGTGTTGGCAGTTCAGCTGTTGGCAACTCTTTTCCAGATCCCAAATATTGGTGTAGACAAGAATCATTTTTCCATCTTGTTCCAGCAGCCATTTTAAATTTAATTATACATTGTATCTAGTAATTTCGAAAATTATATATATATATATATATATATATATATATATATATATATATATATATATATATATATATATATATATATATATATATATATATATATATATATATATATATATATATATATATATATATATGTATAACTTGCATAACAAATATTAAAACAAAAAACTTTAGAATTATGTTTTCTGTGTAGCCATTTAGAACCATCAATTAAAATGTATAACTTAAATTACATACAAAACTACATCTCTACCCCCTATTTTTATTTTTGATTATGAGAAATTTATGCTGATTAAGAATCGTATAAAAACATAGCTCTGAAAACTCAAGCAAAGTACTCTAATTAGATCTTGAAGTTTAAAATGTTACACAAAAAACGCTAATATTCGCTATCTTTTTTAAATGCAACTAAACGCTTTTTTATAAATCTTATTTTTAATTACGCAACCCCGTTTTTATTTTCATCAATACTAAAATTTACATAGTTTAAAAAAAGTACAATTATTAATTATAATTAAAAAATAAACTTTTTTTTTTACATAAATTATTCTTTATATTTAAAAAATTAATTAAACTTTTAAAGGTAATGTTGCAGAATAGTGGCATAAAATTCTGTTTGTTAACTTTTGCCCTCTTGCCCTTAGTTACTGATTTAGGGATAGGCGAGGGCTTCAGTACATACATCGACTGATTTAGGGAGAACTCGCAAGAGAGTTGATAACACATCGAAGGGTCAGGGTTGGGGCAGGTATCAATTTATACCATTATTCTTCCTTGAAGCCCTTGCCTATCTCTAAATCAGTAGCTACTAAAAAACAGTTTCGTTTTTTGTTGACAATAAAAACCAGGTTGTTTATGTTATTTTCAAAGTTTACTTTTGAATGAATTTTAATCATAACAGAGTACAAAAATAATGGTGAATAATAGCGTTTTTAGTGTAATTTTTAAACTTCAACATCAAATTAGAGTACTTTGCTTCAATTTTCAGAGCTATGTTTTTATATGATTCTTAATCAGCATAAAATTTTCTATCATAATCAAAAATAAAAATAGGGGGAAGAGATGTAAATTAACGCCACAAAACTTTAAAAAAATAATAATTTTTAAGTATTCATAAAAATTTCTGAAACAGTATAACTATTAAATGAATTTTACTTATCCTGCTTTCTTATCTTCCTTTCCTTATTCCTAATTTCTTAAGATAAGGTTGTTGTAAAACAGATATAAGTCTAAAATATTGAAAATGACCCTGAAAGTATAAAAATATCAAAAATTCACACTTTTTGGCAATTTTCAAGGCAGTTCCCTGGTAGCTTAAACTCATTTAAATTCAAATTTTTTGATATTTCTAAGTTTCATATGTTAAACCTCACCCTTTTTTAAAAAATGCCACTGGTAAATATGAATTTTTGAGTTTTGACCAAAGTATGACACACCCTAATATATATATAAATATATATATATATATATATATATATATATATATATATATATATATATATATATATATATATATATATATATATATATATATATATATATGTTTTTATAAAACAATTTCAAAATATTTCTTATGGAAGAAATTTTGAAAACGTTATCTTGAAAAAGAAGTTTTACAAGAAGTAGGTATGCGGATGGAAACTTTTTAATTGATCAAATGCTAGATAATTATATTAAAATAAGCTTTAATACATTATTTTAATGGTAAAAAAACTATTAAAATTTAACAATTCTACAAAAAGTTATGTTATAAATTTAAAAAAATTTAATATCTATAAATTTGTTGAAGAAACTGTGGTCAAAATTTAGTTTTTTTATATATAAGTTTAAAAATTCAGTCATTTTATATCTAACTTCTTTAATTCTCCTCCAAATACATAAAAAATGGTATCAAAAGATAGGTGTAACATTGGGCTACAAATTTATATTGGCTTCTCACTACCCCGTGTATCTTGAGGGATAGAGGGGGTGCAGAACGACCACTTAAATTAAAAAAAAACTTTTGGTTAAAGTGGTATTTGTGGTATTGCATACTTTTTCATTAAAAAGTGTATTTATACAAAAATTTTCAAAGAATAATACTTAAACTTTATTCCAGACAACAAATAAATGTGAGAACTATATCTTAGAGCTACAGGAGGATGTGGTGGTGAAAGTTTAAAATACCCTATTTTCAAAAATGATTAGTTTAGAAATAAATTTATCATTATTAAAATAATTGAGATTATAATACAACTCACAATACATAATATAAAACTTATGTTTTGCAAAACTACACCTATTAGTGCATTATACATTGACATATTAGAGGACATGAGACTTCTTAGAGGGCATGAGGTTTTTCAAATTCGGCCTCAGCCATGGGTAAATTATAAAATTTACCAGGGGTTGATAGCTGGGGCTAGGAAAAAAATTATAATACTTTATATATTATAATTTTATGCTTACATATACTATTTATTAAATACTGGCATACAATTATATATTTTCAAACTCTAATTTACTTCCAACAAGATTGCAAGCAACCATTATTAATTTATGAGTTACTTTAAAATAGAGAATAAGTAAAATACTAGGAAATGGTTAACTGAAGACTTGAAAAGTTGTAGGTTGTAAATAAAAGAAAAACATGAAGATGGGTAGGAGTTATAAGATTTTTTGATTTGCAAGGAAAAAACTGGAATAATAAAAGTTTTTATGGCATGAAGGGACAGATACAGTAAAAGGATACAACTTGTTGAAATAAGAAGCAAGCAAGAATGAGTTTTGGTTTATCATAATAAAGATAATAGCTTGTTTGAGCATTGACCATGATTGTATTTGTAGAAAAAAGAAATGCAACCTAAAAAAAATGTGAGTGGCTCAAGCTTGGCAGATAAAGCAGGTCTAATTTACTTTCATTATTATTATTATTACTTTTATGTAAATTCACCTCCCTAAGTCTGAAAATGTCACTACAGACAAGGAGGCTACTTAATTGTGGCTACAACCCTCTCTCAACTATATAACTCTGAAACAAGAACCTTGACAACCAAGGACACTGCACAGAGAAACTAGTTGAGCATGGTACTAACAGGGACAAGGTGTGGATCGAACTTGGTACCTCTCACTTATGACAAGAGTGCTCTACCACTACACCACGACCACATTACATTTACAATGTGCTTTTAGATTTTGTCTGAGAGTAAGAGGGTTGTTATTCATCAATATAGGAATGCCAACATTATTGCAATTTTTTTTATTTTTTTTTTGCATTAAATAAATGAGTTTTGTTGGCTAACAAAAATTGGAGACTTTAAGTCCAGAATTTAAATCCATAAGCCACAGCAAACCTCAGAATTTAAATCCGTAAACCACAGAAGGGTTACATATATAAAATAATAATTCTAAATAATTAAATTTAAATCTATATAAATGAATAATCAGATAAGAAATTAAAATTAAGAAATTAATTATGGTTAATTACTTAATTATGGTTACAGAAGAGAAATCAGATTAAAAATCAGCTACTTGTTCTATGCAATCAAAAAGTGAAAAATTTTTGTCAAGACTAGAGTATAAAGTTGAGTCATCAGCAAATAAAGCCACTTTAGATGTTAAATTTTAATGAAAATTGATATTGTAGATAAGAAACAATGCAGGAACAAAGATTTCAGAGTACCACAGGATACCTTGTGGTATCCTTAAAGTTACTTGAAATAAAGAAGAGTGTAGGCCTTCAAGAATAACTTTATTACTGCAGTTAGTAAGAAATAAATTATTAATCTCGTGACCTTTATATAAAGATCTTATAAAGATGCCTTTTCTCTTTTAGACAAGGTGCAAAAACGCATTGTAAACATAGTTGGACCTGCTCTTACAGACAACCTTCAACCTTTATCACCTCATTGAAATGTTGCTTCTCTTTCTCTTTCCTACAAATACTATAATGGGCACTGCTCTAAAGAGCTAGCGTCTCTTGTGCCATCTACTAAAATTCATTCTCGTGTTACTCGTCATTCAATTAAGTCTCATCCTTTTTCTGTGACTGTTCCTAAGTGCTCTAAAAACTCTTATTCGTTTAGTTTTTTTCCTCGAACATCAGTTCTTTGAAATTCGCTTCCTTTGTCTTGCTTTCCTGATTCATATAATTTGCAATACTTTAGGTCGTCTGTCAATCGTTATCTTGCTCTACAATCTTCATCTTTTCTTTTCCAGTAACTTCCAACACTAATTAGAGGTTGCTTACAGCCTTGTTGGAAGCTAATATGTTTATATATATATATATATATATATATATATATATATATATATATATATATATATATATATATACATATATATATATATACATATATATATATATATATATATATATATATATATATATATATATATATATATATATATATATATATATATATATTAGGGTAGGTCATAATTTTTTTTTTTTTCTTGTTACAGGCTCTAAACATTGCTAATAGTTATTAATATTGATACTATCAAATATGAGAATGATTGTGATAGATCTAAAGGGCTTATATATATATATATATATATATATATATATATATATATATATATATATATATATATATATATATATATATATATATATACATATATATATATATATATATATATATATATATATATATATACATATATATATATATATACATATATATATATATATATATATATATATATATATATATATATATATATATATATATATATATATATATATATATATATATATATATATATATATAAATTACATATATATGCATTATATATGCATATATATTTAAAATAACATGATTTTTGAATTGAAAAAAAAAACTTTAGGACATATATGTTTCTAAAAGGAAACATCTATGAAAAATGTTTATCTGATGCTACCTAAAAAAAAGTTCAAACAAGGCATAGAATTTTAAACAATACCAAAAATGCAATTTCTGCATACCTACCATAAGAAATACAAAACTGAGCAGGTCAGAACACCAGTTTCATAAGAAAAAATTATAAATACAAAACTCATAAATTCTTTAAGAAGCTATATACGGAAACCAAAAAAAAAAAAGCTATGGTTTCCTTGAAAATTGTAAGTACATATGAGGAAAAGTTAATAATTAATTACGAAGTACAAGTTAATAATGAATTATGAAGTACAAATAACCCATAGTCAACTCTTCTTTATAATATTAATTCACTACCTTAAGGCCGAGAATCCCACTACATTTAAGGCAACATTTTAATTGTGGCTACAACCCTCTCTCAAGCCCATAACTCCGAAACACAAACCTTGATGAAAGAGGCCACTGCAGAGACACAAGTTAAGTGCAGTACTACCAGGGATGTGGTGGGGACAAGCACTCTATTAATGCAACATAAACTAAACTTAATCCTCTTATACAAAAACTAAAAAAAATTATAAATATATTTAAACTTTTGCCATTATATCTTGAGATACTACAAAATTATGTAAACTAAATGTGGTAAAGTATATTACTTAATTGCAGATTTTAAAACTCACTGAAATAGCTTAATTATTAAGCTATTCTTAGATTTCTGTATATATTTTAAATAAAAGAAATCTAGGAATGTAATTTGTATTTTTAGCTGTGTGTTTCGAACAACCACATAGATTATATAAAATAGGAAATTGTATTAAATATAATTTAATACAAATTCCTATTTTATATGATCTAAGTGGTTGTTCGAAACACACAGCTAAAAGTATTAATTACATTTGGTGATTGTCTGTGTTTAAAACATTTATAAATTATTACTAACAATACTCACTTAGTTTGAAATTGTGTTTTACTTGATAGTGAATTAATTGAGCCTGTTACAAGCATTCCAAGAGCAAGTAGGATTTGGTGTAAAGTAAGCTTTTCATGCATTTTTTTAAAATATAAAATTACATGAAAGCTTAATTTGATAAAAGATTTCAACTATGTATCTTTAAGCATATGGTATATGCTCTAAGACCTATAGTTGTAACCCATTGCCTGCAACACGTGACAATCATTTATTTGTTGCGTGACTTACGTACGCGTGACAGTCGCACAACACTATTCACAGCAAAGATAGGTATGCGGAAAATCCGATTTACGGAACAAATTTTTGTACTAAAATTTTATAACTTTTTTTTAAGTAGCGTTAGGCAAACGTCTTTTTGTAAAGTTTCTTTTTAAAAACTTATATACACATAGATATTTTTTTGAAAGAAGAAAAGTTAATTTTTATTTTTTTAAGACTTTTATTATGGTTACTATTATTTTAGTATAATTACTGAACTTTTCTATGGAATATTTTGCTTCTGAAAATTTGATTGATTTTCTTTCATGACTTTGAAAGTATAAATTAAACCAAATATACTATGGTTTAATTCTTACTTTCAAATATGTAACGTTATGTATTAAAAATATGCGTCTTTTTTAAATGGAATTAAAATTGATGATCAATAAGCTAATTTCTCAACAGTATAATAAAGGCTTAAGATAATATTTTAACCTCCTATTACATTATTGTTAAATATTTTGAAACACGAGGCGAAAATAACACCAAAGAGATCATTTAATGCTTAATATAATAAAAATCTTTTTTTTCTTCTTGCGAATCAGTTATAACTAGTACTAACTACTAACTAGTACTAACTACTAACTAGTACTAACTAGATATGTTTTATAAAAATTTTCACTGCTTTAGGCTAAGGCCAAAACCGAAGAAAAAAGATTCTCAGAAGTAAAACTTTTCACTTCTAATTTCTAATTTTTTATCTTTTATTATTTAAATCTTTCTAATTTACTTCTAACAAACTATTGACGTATATGACGTAGATTTATGTTACATGGGCATAGCTAAAACAGTTAATGATTCTTTAGCAAGACGTCTTTTTACAAGACGATCAGTTTAAAAGTCGAACCATTATATGTAAAAAAAGTGTAATTACATTGTAAGCTCCTAAAAACAAAATTTTGTTGATGAAGTAAATATAGTAAAACATTTTAATAATCAAAGTAATACTCTAAGGTGTCTGTTTTTTGCCGACTAAAGCCAAATAAAAAACTTTTGTTCCCTAAGTTATCAACCTGAAAAAAAAAAAAAAAGGTTCTCGTTTTCCGATATTTGCCAACTGCCAACAAAAAAACAAATTTTGCCGACTCCAATATCCAATTTGCCAACTAATAATATTCGTAGGGGAGCTAGACACCCCCTATACCCATTCCTCCCTCGGGACGGACCTGGTTTGAGCTCACTTGACGATTTCACCTTCATAAAAATTTTTAGCATCGGGTTAGACGCCACTTGACGTTATCACCTTTGTTGACGTCGATTTTGACACTACTTTGCTCTTGGAAATTTTTTACACCACTCTGCAAAATTTTTGATATCTTATCAAGTAGTGACGTAACTACTTTACTCTGCTTCTTGGCAATCAATTCGCAACCCCCTCCATGGTTCAGTACTATCAAGCGGCCATTAAATGGAGGGGATTTCCACATCAGGATTTTCCGCTCTTTTTAACAAATTGTACTCAGTTATTTTTACCCAAAGTAAATATTATGTTTAAGCATTTTGCCAAGTAAATTTACAATTGCAAAAAATGATTATATATATTATATATTAGCAAGCGGAAGAAAAATGATTTTTAACACTAAAGATATTGTTAGCTATTTATCTGAAAAAAAAAATACTGTTTTAAGTGACTGGTGGTCACTAGCTTTAAAATTCAAATGGAATCATCCTAAAAAAGGTAATAATAATGTTTTGTAAGTAATGACGTATACAGGTCCTATGGTAATTTTGAGATACTTGATTTCTATAGCTAATGAAACCTAAGCAGGATGTGTTATCCACAAAAATGACACAGAAAAAAAGAGACTAATACTGTTACTAAAGATTAAAGGAGACGATATTAATAAATTTATTTAATAAATCTAGTCAACGTCTTAAACGTGGTGAAGAGTACTCAAAAACAGTGAGAAAGAATAATAAAATAAGAGATATAACAAAAAAAAAGCAAATGATCTTATAATTACAACGCAAATGGCTGAAATAAATAAATAATTTATTCCCAATAGAAGCAGATTACACTCTTTCAGTAAAAGAAAAATTTCTAAAATTGTAAATATGGTTAAAGAAGGGCAATCAGTAATTAGAACTTTATTGAGCATAAAACATAATTTTATGATAAAAATGAGCTATACTTAATGTGAGGTAAAACGATACACAGATTACCAATAGTAAATTTGCTTTGATTAGCTTTGATTAGTAAATAGAGAAAATTTTCGAATTATAATAATAAATATTTTATTGAAAAAGAGTGTAAAATTGGTGCTATTGTTCACTTTGGTAGCATCTGTATGAGTCCTATAGGAATTTGACTTTATGAAAAGCGGTTATCGTAAAAAAAACAGGAGAAGAGTATTTATTATCAGACCTTGAGTAAAAAAAACAAACATTATTGAAATTTTTAATTAGAGAAAAACATGATATGTAAAGTTAAAAAACATATATAAAATTTTTTTCAAAAAAGATTAAAATGGATATTAAAAAAATAATAGTTATTTTGTCAAAAGAAAAAAAAGAAGAATTAGTAGAAATAGCTGAGGTCTATAGAAAAGAGTTAGATAATTATCTAACTCTTTTCTTAGTTACAACTATGTAAAAAAATTTACATGGTGAACGGACATCTTCATATACGTTTTGTAAAACTTATTGGAGAAGCGACATATGAATATGTTCCACGTATAAGAAAAATAAAAATAGACAAATTGAATTATTTGATGAATTAAATTTGCAGAAAAATTTTAAGAAAAAACTCAGATTAACATTTACCAGCTAAAACGTGAAGATCTATCCCAAGAACTCATTATAACGATAACAAATGAAATTCTGACTGTTACTCTAATGATATTATGAAATAAACTAAACTAGCTAAGTTACAAAGAAATTTAAAGAAATTAGATGTGTGAGAAGATATTATAAACTTAGCAAAAAGCAAGGAAGCATGTAAAACAAAAGTAGCTCATGTTAGAGAGAGAAGAGCTATAAAAAAAAGCAGCCTTATAAATTAACATATAAACCTTATAAAATAACATATACATCAAAAGCTCAAGCTCTTGCAGATCTTTAAGATTTACTATGCAATAAATTTAAGATTTACTATGCAATACTATGCAATACTCTTGCTCAAATGCGAGAAGTTTTTGCATTAGCAGCAATGCCAGTTGAGAAATCAACTTTTAAAAAGAAATGAAAAGGTCATGTTAGTATAAAAAAAAATTTTAAATCAACCTCTCAGCTAGCTCCTAGGCTAGTCCCTTAACCAGCTCCTAAACCAGCCCTTCGACAAGCTCTTAGACCAGCCCCTCGACCAGCTATTAGGCCAGCTCCGAGGCCAGTTTCTATTTCAAAGATTGAAGATCCACCAAAATTAAAACTTTCTTTAAAAGAAGTAAATGATTAGGTAATGGTTTAGGGTTTAAAATTAACATAAACCAGAATTTGAAATCAGCAAATTAACTCGTCAGCTCGTGGATTATATTGTAAAATTGTCGCAAGGCCACAGACTCGAATCTGATTAGCTTGTATTTATAGATGAAATGAAACCTAATATTTGAAGAGTTAATAGAAAGCAAGATTAAAAATAATAGGCAAAAAGTAACACTGATTTTAGTTGCTGAACTAGAAAAAACATAACCTAACGGTGATACTGTAACACAAACTGTTTAATTGCGCTCAGATGTTAGACCTATTCTTAATAAAAATCATATTAAGGGTTTACTCGACAAAGCTCCAGCAAAAATTAATGAAATTCTAGAAAAGTTTGCTTCTGAGAGTTCACGTTGGCAACTGAAGCGTTGTGAATCCCTCCACATTGGGCTCGCTAAATATACTCCATTCAAAGGCAAACCATATAATAAGAATCCAAGCTGCATTTCAAAACGTTGCGTTATCAATGTTAAAAACACAGACGATCGCTGTTTTAAGTGGACTATTCTTAGCGCATTATAACCAACTGAAAAGAATGCGGATCAAACTTGAAAGTATAAGAGCCATCTCGGTGAACTGAATTTTGATGAAATTAAATTTCCAGTAAAACTTTATTATTTAGGTGCCTCAAGAAGAACTAACGGTCTTGTCACCGAGCACCGCGGAATTTGAATATGAATTTACCGTAACGCAAAAATATGTCCAGAGTTCGTTTCGAACCTGGATCTCCTGCTTTTAAAGCAAGCGCCCTAACCACTGCGCCACGTCCGCTTTTTAAGCAATTGTGGCGCAGTGATATTGCAAAATTTTGGTAAACTGACAGTAAAGCTGAAGAACCAGTTTTATATTGTGGCACTGATGCAGTAGTTCACTTTCTCGCAAGCTTAAAAAATGATTTGGGAATATTTAATGCAGTGTATAGGAACCCAGAAAAAATGGTTATGAGTGAAAAAGATCAGACCTTTTACAATGAAGCGTCAGTTTGCTACATTTGCAATAAAAATCTAGGTACTGACAAGGTTCGTGATCATTGCCATATAACCGGAAAATATCAAGGTGCTGCCCACAATCAATGTAATCTTAAGCTTCGCATTAGGCTTGGTGTCACTAAGGTCCCGTAGACTTCCACAATTTGCGTGGTTGTGATCCTTACCTGATAATGCGGTTTCTTGAAAGTTATATGACGTTTAGTTTAGGCCAATTCCAATTTATCGATAATTTACAACTCATGAATTCATCTCTCGATACTTTAGCAAAAAATCTTGAATTAGGTGACTTGAATATAACTCGAGTCCGCTTAACTGATAGTGAGCTATCACTGCTGAAGCTTAAAGGTTTTTACCCTTATGAATACGTTGGTTGCTTTGATAGATTTCACGAACGATGTTTACCACATTAAGACGCTTTTTACTCAAGATTATCAAGAGATGGTATTACGAATAAAGATTATAACCACGTGCAAAATGTTTGGAAAACCTTTAAAAACGTGAAACGTTTGGCAACTTTTTAAAAACAGATGTAAAGCTGTTAGCAGACGATTTTGAAAAGTTTAAAACTACAAGTACAATTTTTTATGGTCTAGACCAAGCACACTATTTTAGTGCGGTAGGTATCCCCTTGGATTTGTTGTTGCAGAAGACTGTAGTGCAGCTTAAGCTACCAATTGATATTGATATGCAAAACTTTATGGAAAAAGAACTCGTGGCGGGATTAGTATGGTTTCAAAACGATTTGCAAAGGCTAACAACCATGGTTGTTTAGATAATGATGAGAGGAAACCAAATTTGGTTTGCCATATTTGGATGCTAATAATTTACTAATAAAATATTACTGGGCAAAGGTGCAGTTTCTTCCAGGTCAGGGCTTCCAATGGTGCGAGCCTTTGATTAAAGAAGTGC
>NC_061162.1:49346403-49428903 GCF_022113875.1 Hydra vulgaris | reverse complement strand
GCAACTGCTCACCACTTTTCAGACGATACTAACATGCTACTGATTGACAAAATCAACAAATATATTAATCATTATCTCTCAAATCTTATTCAATGGCTTCAATCTAATAAACTTTCTCATAACTGTAATACAAATAAACTCACCATCTTTAAATTCAGTTTGACACCTATTAAAAAGCACTTAAATTTTAGACTAAGCGGACAGAAAATTTATCCTGTGGGATCTATCAAATGTCTTGGTATTAAAATTAATTCTAATCTTTCCTTCAAAGACCATCTAAATGACTTGGCCATAAAACTCAGGAGATCTAATGGAATGTTGACCAAAGTCCGCCATTATGTAAATTTAGAAGCTTTGCTTAATATACACCATGCTATTTTTGGGTCTCGTTTAAGATATGCATGTCAAATATGGGGACAATCCCAGAAACACAATTTCTCAAGGCTATCCCATGTCCAAAATAAAGCCTTAAAAATAATATATCAAGGCTTTATTTTTAAATATTTTCAATTTAATAACTTTAAATCTAGTGTGCTGTACTGTATTTCCCGTATACTAAAATTAAGTGACCTTGTTATATTCCTTATTTGTCAATTTGTCTGGAATTACCATCACCATAACCTTCCAGTATCGTTCAACAACTTTTATAACAAATGTTTAAACTGTCGATATCCTCTTCGTTCCTTTAATAATTTAAACCTACTTGTTCCAAAACACCATTCTATCAAGTATTGAAATAAATCCATAAAATACCAAAGTATGAGCGCATGGAACAATCTTCCCCCTTGATTTAAAATCTCTAAACTCAATCTCTGACTTCAAGATCAAGCTTTTCAATCACTTGTTAATAAAATACAAATAAATATCTCTGCAGTCAAACTCTAAACTCCCTTTAATATTAATAAATTAGTAATCCTCTGGCTTTTCATGATCCTATCCTCATGACTCTAAATTCTCTATCTATTTATCAAATTCTATCTGCCTAGTCTTTTCTTATCCTTAATTTCTAGGTTATTTATTCTGCTTTTCCCTTTATATATTTATTTTTTTCGTTTTTCTTTTTTTATTGTGAGTGTATTATCATTGTTATTGACGAGGATTTTCTTGAATCTTTATTTATTGTCATCATTAATTTATTTTCTTTCATTTCTATTTATCTTATTTTTATTGGTAATATTATCATCGTTATTAAAGATTTTATATGATGATTATTATTCTTTTTTATTATGATTGAATTTTATATTTTGATTATTATTCTTATCTTCATTATTTTGTTTTCAGATGATTGTAATATTAACTTTTTTATTATCTTAACTTTTATTTTATTTTCTATTTTACTATCATTATTACTTATTATTGCTATATATATATATATATATATATATATATATATATATATATATATATATATATATATATATATATATATTGATTTAATGTTTATTGTTCTTTTAATTGTTAGTAGTATTTACACTATTAATATAATACTATTATTACTATTAATTTATTTCTAAATGTCTATATTGATATATTGTATTAGGTATTTGCTTAATATTAATAATCGTACTCTTGTAAATATCCTTAAAATGTTAAACAACTTGTTTCAAAATATATTTGATTTGAGTTTGATTTGATTTAAGAAAATAATACCTTGGGAATATTTTACGACACTCCGCGTATTAAAATTTGTTCATGAGGGTCAAAATGGGATGGGCTAATATATATATATATATATTTATATATATATATATATATATATATATATATATATATATATATATATATATATATATATATATATATAATATATAAATTGTTAAAATTATTAAAATACAAAGCCTTTTTGTTTGTTTGATTTTTCGTTTAATTTTTTTTTATTAATTTGTTTTTTCATCTCTGTTTATATCTTAACCTTGTCCTTTTCGGGTTTGCAATGTTTACAAGGTTACTTTTTAATCATGTTATATGAGAGTAAGCCCTTCAGTTAATATTATATTATTTAGAAAACAATGTATAATATTTTCAAGTAAATATATTGTTGTTATTGTTTTTGTTGTTTTTGTAGTTGTTGACTGTGGTTTGTACTTAATTTAAATCTTAATGACTGTCTAAAAAAAAAAAAATTTAAGCAGTATTAAGCCTCAATTATAGGTTGTATTATTAACTTTAACTTAATTTTTATATTTGCAGCAATATGTTTCAAATTTCCAAAAAAAACAAGTATAGTTTAATATTCACATAACTTATATAAATATTATATAAAATTTATAAACATAATAATAATTTATAAATACAGTTTCAATAATTTCTTTTTTAGATTGAATATTTTGGCAGACTTGGGAGTCATATTTGTAAAAATTAATTCGACGCATTATTCGTGCAAAAGCAACTAATCAAGTTTAACCATTGTTTGGATTCAATGGATGAAAAGGGAAACAGTCATTTGATAGCTGTTTACTCTGAAGGTAATTTTTAGTAAGTTTTTTTAAAAAGATGTTAATAAGGCATGCTACAAATAAATTTTAT
The DNA here is from genome assembly GCF_022113875.1 of Hydra vulgaris. Classification (NCBI taxonomy): domain Eukaryota; kingdom Metazoa; phylum Cnidaria; class Hydrozoa; order Anthoathecata; family Hydridae; genus Hydra; species Hydra vulgaris. The sequence goes on along the minus strand of NC_061162.1, from coordinate 49,426,377 downwards.
ACACATATTATATAAAATTTATAAACATATTATGTTATAAACCTGACTACTATTCATACTTGTCAACTGTCAGATTCGACTAGGTGACTATGACAAGTACAAATAATAGTCATGTTTATATATAGGTACACTACTGCTTTACCTAAAGAAGTTACACTTGTTTTGTTTAATACATTTTTATGTTAAAATATTTTAGTTGTTTTAAAAGAAATCACTAGTATACATTTATGTTATATTATCATACAATAGTTACGATGAATCGTCTGATATACAGACAAAAGTGAATGGCAGCAACATATGGAAAGTGCAGTTATTTTTGTGTCAGCTGCTGCAGATGTTATTGACTCACCATCTGCATCTGTAAATCAAGTGAATCCGTTACATATTTCATTAACTGGCAACATGCAAATTGAAAATGGTAAAAGTTAAAATACTTTAACTAATACTTTTTGTAACAATTGCATAATTTTCAAAAACAAATATATTACTATTTTTAAATGAAGCTTAAAAAATTTGATGGTAGAAGTTTTTCAAAAACAAACTACCGTCGACCGGGGTAACTCCGGACGATTTAAATATAAAATGTTTGGATGTTTCTTTAAAAACAATTCAAAATGCTTCATTTTGTGTTAATCGAACACTCTAATAATGATGAACATAAAGACATACTGGTTTTAAGCTCTTCTATAGACTATTACCTTGAATAAACGGTTTGAAAATCAAAAAATCAAATTCGGAAAACGGGGTAACTCCGGAAGCTTAATGATAGGGTTTTAAAAACTGAATTTCTAACTTTAACTAGTTCAGCATTATCTTAGTAACATGTAGCTTAGTAGCATGTATCTTACTATGGCAAAAAGCTTTTTATTTACAGAGAAAAGTCCTATTTTATATAACAGAACAAAAACAAAACTATTGATAAACTAACTATTTCAAATATACTTATATATAATAAATAATAATTAAAAATCAACATTTTTTATTAGGGTTATACATTTAAACTATTCATTACTTTAAAGTAAATAATCCAGAAGTTATTTTGCCTTTAAAAAAATACAAGGCAAATAATTGTTTTTGGCATACAATGCACTCAATCGACATAACATCTTCCAAACACTTTAAATGATACCAACGACCGTAACGTTCACAGCCAGTCCAATCAACAGAAACTTCCTCTTCTTCTTCAATGATTTCACCAGTTTCTTCATCGTCTTCTTTTCCATAGATGAAACAAATATCAGTGTTATTATCTGCAACAACATTTAAAACTGCCCCTGATACAATGTTTAACTTATTACCCCTGGTTTTTTTTTTGTTTTATATGCGCCACGATTAGACATTAACAAAGTTGTAACTTAATCGTTTAAAATAGTTTTTTTCAATGCTATGCTCCTGGTGTCTGGAACTCTGGCATCTTTTTTAAAATGATCATACGATTTATTGGATATATTCCACAGATATGAAATCCAGAAACGAAATTTTGACATATAGTGTCTTGGAACTTAAAAGATAAACTTTTCAATAGACCTGAAAAATGTTCTTTAGGAAAACATCCAGATTTTCTGCTTTGTTTTTTCCATCATTGGATGGAAAAAACAAAGCAGAAAATCTGGATGTTTTCCTAAAGAACATTTTTCAGGTCTATTGAAAAGTTTATCTTTTAAGTTCCAAGACACTATATGTCAAAATTTTGTTTCTGGATTTCATACCTGTGGAATATATCCAATAAATTGTTTAAAATTAAACGATTAAGTAACAACTTTGTTAATGTCTAATCGTGGCGCATATAAAACAAAAAAAAAACCAGGGGTAATAAGTTAAACATTGTATCAGGGGCAGTTTTAAATGTTGTTGCAGATAATAACACTGATATTTGTTTCATCTATGGAAAAGAAGACGATGAAGAAACTGGTGAAATCATTGAAGAAGAAGAGGAAGTTTCTGTTGATTGGACTGGCTGTGAACGTTACGGTCGTTGGTATCATTCAAAGTGTTTGGAAGATGTTATTGTCGATGTTAATACTTGCCTCCAACAACGCTTCATAGGACCATAGATAGATACATCTAATGGCTGCATTATATGTGTGGCATTTGGTGGCAACATAACAAAGTAAACATTATGCTCCTTGGCTAGTTTTATAACGTCTGCATTATTATGAGAGGCTAAATTATCTCCTAAAAGTAATTTGGGCCCATTTAAATGCTGAACGTTTGGCAAGAAGCATGCTTTAAACCATTTCTCGAAGGTTTCCATATCAAACCAACCTGTTTTTGTACAACTGTAGGCTGTTCCCTGTGGCCCTCCTGTCACCCAACCTTAATATACATTCAATGCTTTGAAAACTACCATAGGTGGTTGCATTACTCCAGAAGCAGAGCCACACCACATAATAGATATCGAAGTTTTACTATGTTCTTGGATATTTTAAACACGTCATCTTCCTCTTCAAACTAAAATAATCTTTTTTCCAGAATCATATGAAAGATTTGTCTCGTCGAAATTAAATATATTTGAAGGTGGAATATCACCAAATAATTCATAAGTTTTTTCAAGTTCATCAAAGAAATCTGTTATAATTTCAACTCCTAACTTTGATCTTGAACGTTTAATATTAGAAACATTTTGGCCAGTAATTTTATTTTGTTTCATAAAAGAATTTAACCAGTCATCTCCAGGCATCTTTAACTTGGAATTGTTTAACCCATTACAATTTTTGAAGAAATCGAATGCCATCATTCTAACTTCCAATCTTCCAATAGGAAAGCTCCAATCAGCAACTGCTTCTATCATTTGAGCAATGAGTACCTCATCTGCAATGCTTAGAATTGTAGGCCTTCAAACCTTCTTTAATTTAGTGTTTCTAATGTGATCATATAATGTGGATTTTAACCATTATGCTTATCTGCAGCCTTCCGAATACTCATGCCTTAACCATAATCTTTTAATGCTTTTTGAAGATTTTCTTTAGAGCTTGTTCCATACAACAATGTTAAGTTTTGCTTACGTTTGTAGGTTTGCGGCATTACTACAAGATACAGAAAAGGAAGAAAAAGAAACGCTCTCTCTGGAGTTACACTGCAGTCCGAAGTTACCCCGGTTGACGGTACGTTTTTTTTTGGGCAATAAAAAGTCACGTGACTAAACTTTCTAAGAAAAAAAATGTTTTTTAAAATTTGAACAGAATATTTTCTTAAATATTACACTCAATCTCTCAAGATATACAACTTATAATACAACTTTTTCTTTATTCTGTAAAAAGTATTATATAAACAATACCTTAGAGAAACAAAAAAAATATTATATTGAGTAATTAAAAAAAGTTTTACTCGAATCTTAACTATTACTTTCGAAAAAGTAAATTCCATTTTTTTTTTTTTAATTTTGAACAGCATATTTTTTTTAATAAAGCGCAATAATAAATCATGAGAAAATGTTGTGCTTTGATGAGAAAATATACAGTGGCAGGTCCTCATTATGCAAGTTGTTTAAGTGGCGCGCCACTTAAACAACTTGCGTAATGAGGAAATGTTAAATTTATTACGCAACTCTTAACAGGGCAAAAATGTAAAGGAGCAATAAAATAAAAAAAATATTGCTTTTCATAGTAAAATAAACTTTTTTTTTTTTTTGCTTCTCGTTTTTTTTTGCTTCTCGTTTTTTTTCTTTAAATCCCAAAATGTTTATAATGAATTTTTATTTTCAGTATAATAACATATTAAATTTTTATGGTTTTATTTTTAGAAATATTGATAAATATTTCTAAAAATAAAACCATAAAAATTTAATAAAAATAAAAAAAAAATTTCTTTCGAAACGAAAGTATTTTGCATCACAACATACGAAAGAGTTCTTAACGGAAATAAACTTACGAAACGTGCCATAATAATTATATATAACGATGTTTTTTGAACTCATTACGTATAGTAAAAATAAGAATGATGGGTAGGAATATACATGTTTTTTTTTTAGAGCATATGAAATTTTTGAAACAGGTTCGAATATACTTAATCAAATAGTAAAAAAAGGCTAAAAAGTATGCTTAAGCTTAAGCATATTTCTAATAAAATATACCTTTTTCAATAATTTCTAAAGTGTGCACGTTACTTAAGGTTAATGGGTATAAGAAAAATAAAAAGTTGACTTATGCTATGAATTTTTGTTTTGGTTTTAATGTAGCTGAATTTATGTTGTTATAAACTTCGGTTTTTGTTGGTTTAAATTTAGAAATTTATATATTTAAAGTTTTTAATTAAATATAATAAAATTTTTTAAATGGTTTATCAAGGCTCAGGAATATTCTTACATATGCTTTTTTTTTTTTTTCAAATCTGAGCCTATAAGCGTTATGCTTATTAAAAAAAAAACGAATATAAACAGTAGAATTCCGTTATCTCGGTCTCTGGATAAGTAGGACTTTAGGGCTATCCATAAATGATGTCAGCAAATATAAGGGGTAGGGGGTACTGAAAAGTTTGACAAGAATTGATAATGGGGAGGGGTGTTGAGACCAACATGATGTCCATTTAAGAAAAAAAAAAATTTAAGTTCGAGCAGATTTGAAAGGTATGTAGAGTCCTGTTTGAATACGCTTCTCGAAGAATAGACCTTAGAAAATATCGCTTTTTAATTTTAATAAAATATAGATTTAAATGTTTCGCATAAGCGTAGGATAGTTTAGCTCAATCAGTTAGGTACGAAATAGTACGCCGCAGAGATCCGTGTTCGCATCTCTGCCGACATGGCTTTTCATCAAACTCTTTTTACTTAAGATAGGATTTTTTGACCTCCATGTTCTATATTACAGATCTTTCGTCACCTTCATAATAGTGACAACCTCTCTTCTGATAGTTATTCTGTTAAGATTGAGTTCATTGTGCTTAATTCTACGCGCTTCCCTTGCTTTACTAAGTTTTGCTTAAATTATGATAAAATGTACGTAAAGCAACTTTTTCAAATAATATAAATCATTTTGTTTTAAATCTTGTGCTTTTTGTACTAGACATCTGTCCTAAACACTTTGTAATAATTTCTAGCTAACTCTGAGTCTAATATATTCTTTTCTCCTTCTTCCCAGAAGCTCCTACAGCCTATTGTGTTCCATTAAATGTAACTAGTTTTCGAGTCCAGTTATGAATTATAAGCATCTAAAGGTTCACATTACTATTCATTTTCCTGATTTATAGAATCCTATTTGCATACGTATCTCTTTCTGTAAATTCTGTTTTTATAGTTTCTTAATTATATAATAAATAATTATTACTGTTCGACTAATCAAATGAACGTATAGCTCACCCAGCAAGCACACCCATACGGGTCCCATACGGTTTTAATCTGGGCATCCGGTACGGGCTAAATCTGGTATTTTTTCATGGGGTTCATCTGGGTCCCTTCAGGGATTTCCCGGATGCGCGCGCAACCATGGGAAATTTTCTTAGACTGACTTTATAATTTTCGCGCTTACTCAAAAATCTGGCATTTTCCTCAAAATAAATATAGTTAAGTTTAATACAGTTGTATATAATTAATTAAAATATATTTTTTAATTTCATTTATTAAACATGAGTTCACAAAGAACGAAACGACGAAAAATTGCTGCGGTGGTGCAAAAAATTGTCGAAGAAGCTTCTTTAAGTAGTTACGAATTAGTTAATGAAATATTTGTGGAGAACAATAATATAGATGAAAGTTCACATGAAGGTTCAAATATGAATGAATACCAAAACAAAAACAATACTACAGAATTTTATGATAATAATGATTGGCTTGCACGTTCCAATGATGATTCTGATAACGAAGAGATGGAGCAACTAAACCCAAACAAAAAAAGTTTAAACAAGGATCTAGGAAAATGGGCAGTCAGTTATAAAATATCTCACAATGCATTAGACAGTTTACTACAGGTTCTGAGAAAAAATGGATCAGATTTGCCTAAAGATTCTAGATCACTTCTACACACAAAGAGGAAAATTAAAACCAAATATGTTGCAGGTGGTGAGTATTATTACATTGGATTGCAATTTTGGCTTTCCTTACTATTAAAAAAATCTCTTCTTTCAACAGATCTTTCAGTTTTTACTTTACATATCAATATTGATGGTGTTCCGCTGTTTAATAACTCAAATATATCACTTTGGCCAATTCTAGGTTCTTTTTTAGAATTTGAACAGAGTGTCTTTCCAATTGCTTTATTTTCCAGTTCTTGCAAACCAAATTCTATAGATAACTATTTAATAGATTTTATTGATGAAATGCAACGTTTTCAAGAAGTTGGTGTTATATGTGACAAGACTGAAAAAGCATACAAAATAAAGTTAGAAGCAGTTATTTGTGATGCACCAGCTCGGTCATTTGTTAAGTGCGTTAAAACACATAATGGATACAATTGTTGTGAACGATGTATTCAACCTGGCGAGTGGTATCAAAAAATAGTTTTACCAGACTTATCCTGCTCCATTAAGGACTAATATAGACTTTTTAAATCAACATGATTCAGAACACCATAACGCAATATCTCAAAAACATGATTCAGAACACCATAACGCAATATCTCAAAAACCACTTACTATATTATAATTTAGCTTTTACAAAGCTAAATTATAATATAGTAAGTGGTTTTCCAATAGATTATATGCATTGCATTTGTTTGGGTGTTGTCAGAAGAATTTTAAACTTATGGATTGGTGGCCCACCTTCAAGTAGGTTGTCTCAAAATATTATTGCAGTAATTTCAGAAAAACTGGCAGCTTTGAGACTGTATATTTCAAAAGAGTTTTCTGGAAAGTCTCGTTCATTATCAGAATTCAGACGATGGAAGGCTACTGAGCTCCGTCTTTTTTTGGTTTATACAGGGCCAGTGGTTTTAAAAGGACTGCTTTTACCAAATCCTTATCAAAATTTTATTGACTTATCTGTTGCTGTAAGGATTTTGTTGTGTTCTTCTTTACTTAAACATTATGCTGGGTATGCTGGTCAGTTGTTACAATATTTTGTGCAGACTTTTGAAGAGTTTTACGGTAGAGATCAGCTAGTATACAATGTTCATTCATTAATACACTTAGCTGATGATGCAAAACACTATGGTGCTCTTGATAATTGCTCGTCCTTCAAATATGAAAGTTATCTTGGTCAATTAAAAAAGCTTGTTCGCAAGGCCCAGTCACCTTGTTCACAAATTGCCAAAAGAATTTTTGAAAATGCAGATTTTTATACCTATCAGCGTATTCATTCTGTTGGTTTTAGTAAACTGCACACTGAAGGTCCTGTAAATATTACTCTGAGCCATTATCTTCAATTCAAACAGTATCAGAACAAAAAGTATTTTATGTCTAACAGTGTCAGAGATAATTGCTTCGAAATATGTGGTAAAATTGGAATTGTTAGAAATATTTTAAAACCAACTGCCACCAATGATAATGCTTATATTCTTTTTGAGGCGTTTGCTTACAAAGAATCTTTTTTTAAAGATCCATGTGATTTTCAGAAGTTAAATATTTATATATAACTTCTGAGATATATATTAATATTAGTTATAAAGTGTATATATGTATGCAATGTTTATTACGTTGCTCTCAATGTTAAATTTTTTTTCTTTTAATATATATATATATATATATATATATATATATATATATATATATATATATACCCAATATATATATATATACCCAATATATATATATATATACCCAATATATATATATATATATATATACCCAATATATATATATATATATACCCAATATATATATATATACCCAACATATATATATATATATATATATATATATATATATATATATATATATATATATATATATATATATATATATATATATATATATATATATATATATATAATATATATATATATACCCAATGTTTATTACGTTGCTTTGAATGTTAACTTTTAAAAGTAATTCATTATTTCTTTGTTTACAAAAAAAATTATATTTATTTCATAGTATTTAAATATATATATATATATATATATATATATATATATATATATATATATATATATATATACCCAATATATATATATATATATATACATATATATATTGGGTATACATATTTATATATATTGGGTATATATATATATATATATATATATATATATATATATATATATATATATATATATATATATATACCCAATATATATATATACCCAATATATATATATGTATATATATGTATATATATATATATATATATATATATATATATATATATATATATATATATATATATATATATATATATATACCCAATATATATATATGTATATATATATATATATATATACCCAATATATATATATGTATATATATATATATATACCCAATATATATATATATATATATACACCCAATATATATATATATATATATATATGTATGTATGTATATATATATATATATATATATATATATATATATATATATATATATATAATATATATATGTATATATATATAAATGTTTATTACGTTGCTTTGAATGTTAACTTTTAAAAATAATTCACAGTATTTAAAAATTAATTTTAGTTATATAAGTTATATAGTTATTAAATAATCACTGGAATGTATGCTATTGTGGTTTTTGACAACGAGATAAAAACTGAATACATTCCTTTCAATTGGATAATCAATAAAATTGAACTTCAAGAAGTTTCAATGTTGGTTAGGCAGCGAATTAAAATGCTACTGGCCTCCATTGTCAAATTCAGGCAAAGTCAGTAGAGCACAAAAGCAGTGCTCTGAACCTGAAATAGATAGGAAAACATACTCTATTTGATTGTTAGCAGTTGCAGGTAAACTTTGCTGTTTATAATACAAATATGATTTAGTAATGAAATTTATGCAACATTATACTTACTACAATTCAATTTGTATATAAGCTAAGTTCAATAATATTATTTTTGGGATGTATATGGTAGGTAATGAGAAAGAAGCCTGTGAAAAGGTGACAATTGCAGAAGAGACCTCTAATGTCGAAGAGAACTTTACTAAGCAAAAAAGAAAAGTGTAAGCTATTTTATATGGCTCGATTTACTAAATTATACTTAAGTAGTTTTTTCTTTTTCTTTTTTTCACAAAATTTATTTGTTTGTTTTTGTCTGTTGTTTGTTCTTTCCTATTTTATTTTAAATTAAATAATTATTTTTTTATTTTTTTTATTTATAGAAGAAAGAAAAAAAAGATATCTGAAAAGCTTCCTAAGCCTGTAATACCAGAGAGACAGTCGGGTAAGAAACAAATTTTACTTCTTAAATTAGTGGTTTAATTTGATAATTGTCAATAAAATAATTTATCATTGCATGAATGAAATCATTTTTTGATCTATAAATATGGTTTATAAATAGTTAAATTTAATTATATGTTTAACATATAATTAAATTTAACTATTTATAAACCATATTTGTAAATCGAAAACTGATTTCATTCATTGATTATCATTGATATGATTAATATTGTTAATCATATAAATAAGAAATAAACTGTACCTATACTAATGACTATGAAAAATTAAATAACAGTATTGATTTTGGGTTATTAGGGGTTTGTCATTTTGAGATTGAAAACAGTGGATTGTTAACTCCTGTGGTACGCACAGAATCGTCAGGTAAAGTTTATATTGTTGTAACATTTTAAACTGCTACTAAATATTAGTCATTCAATATCTTTCCTTATTATTTTTTTTAAGAAAAGGAAGTTCAGCACAGACAAAATAAAACTTTTGATTTACAGTCAGAAAGTGTTGTAAAGTCAAAAGATATGTCTGGTCTTCCTGGCAACACAAGTACTCCATTGTTAAAAACGTTTGGTTACACTACATCTGGTAAGATACTAAATTAACAAAATACATCACCAACATTTTTCCTTCTACTTATTTTTTAAAAGTATATGACAATATGATGTCATTCAAAAGTAAATCAAAATAGTATCCAATAGTGTGAAGCGATTTTAAAAATTTTTGAAATTTGATTTGCCTGAGCTGAGAATCTATGTCTTTTGGTGAAAAAAGAACCTTACTTTTTTTGTAATTTTAATTAGTTCTTTTTTTTTTTTTAGTATTTGCTTTAGGTGCCCTAAGAAGTCCTTTACGGTCTTATCACAGAGCACAGCGGAGAAGAGCATTTAATAGAAAGTTCACACCTCCTTTATAACCAATGTAAAAAAACTTGTCCAGAGGTGGGTTTCGAACCTGGGATCTCTTAACTCTGAGACAAGGGCGCTAACCACTGCGCTACACTGCTGCAAATTTTTGTTATTTTACTTTGTTAAGTTACTTTGAGAATCCTCTTTTTTTCTTCTAAACTATATCAACTTAGTACTCAAAAGAAATTGCTGGTTTTGAATATATATACAATATTATATACATATAAATGTATACACAATAACATTTGTTTTTATTTAAAACTAAAGGAATAAAAAATAGTGTTGTCTTTTTCAAAAAAAAAAACGTCTTCAACAAATCTGGGGTTTCAAGTATATTTTGGAAATATTTTATGAACTCTTTTACCAAATAATTATTTATAACACAATCATTTTTCTTTTTGTTTTGAGTACAAAGTTATGGTTTATGGAAAAAAAAATCAAAAATATTAGGACCCGAATTCCGAGAATTTAGAATCCAAGGAGGAACCTTAAAATCTTGTCATAATTGGAAAGTATTTGTTTACTTTTTTCTTATAATTAATAAAGATCGATTCGCGTCTCAGGAATGTTTATTTTTAAACTCTTTTTTTTGCTGTGAAAATTGCTCCACCCTAGTATCGAATACCACTTTGTTTGAATTATTAATTTTTTTTTTATATTGGTTTTTAATAATTGCTTCATTTTTACATTATAAGCAGAAAAATTGTTGTTGAAAATTTAGGCAGCTCAAGAAGAAATAAGAGAGTCGCAAAAGTTGCATTCAGCTATGTTGCACAGCATTCAGCAACAAATTAATTCAACGCATGGCATTACAGAGGATGAAATTGAATTAAACTTACCACTTAAAACAACTGAAGATGTCGAAGCTTTTGAAGATAGTTTGAAAGATGAAGATGTGAAAAAAAAATTGGTAAACTAATTATTTAAGGTTTTTCCTGCATTGAATATATACCAAATAAAGTATAGGTTTATATTATGTCTTTTTTTTTTTTTTTTTATATGTACATTTTTAAATTAAATATTTTGATATATATTATCCTTTTTGAAGTGATTTTTATTATTTTTATTGAATTTTATTATACAATACTTCATATTTTTATTTATTTAATAAAAAATATATATATTGAAACTTTATTATTTATTTATTTATTTTATTATAACTCTAACCTTAACCCTGCCCCAACCCTCCATCGATGCATAGAATACTTTGCAAGTTTTTCCTCAGTCATTGGATGCAAGACCCGGCCATTGTTAGGTCACTTTGCCCTATTTGCCCCAAATAATAAAAAAATAACTAGTTTTGAATTTACTTTTTTTTTTTTTTTTTTTTTTTTCACCAGGTTCAGGTCCTTGTAAATAATGGTGGTATGAATATAACAAATTTTGTAAGAAGGAATATGAAATTTTTATTTTCTAATGAACTGGCACGAAAATATAACCTAACTGGTCAGAAAAATAAAAAACCATTTCAGCCATTGCAGCTATTTCAAATGTTTTGTAAGTATGGTATAGTTACTATATCATAGTATGAAATATATATCATATATGATATATATATATATATATATTATATATATATATATTTGTGTATATATATATATATATATATATATATATATATATATATATATATATATATATATATATATATATATATATATATGTATTATATATATATGTATTATATATATATATATATATATATATATATATATATATATATATATATGTATTATATATATATATATGTATATATATATATATATATATATATATATATATATATTTATTTATATATATATATATATATATATATATATATATTTATATATATATATATATATATATATATATATATATATATATATATATATATATATATATATATAAGTCATATCATAATATGATATATATTATACTTTCTTTATTTTCTTCTTTAATTAATGGTAGGAATTGCAATCCTGCCTTCGAGATCCCGCATTATTTCAGCGCATGCGAGGTCCCGCTCAGAGTACTGATGGCTTCTCGCCACAAATTAATTATGGATCCGTGCCAATTTGGTGGGAAATATAAGTAGAATACAGTGCATGCATTTTTAATCTCTGATAGTTTGTAAATTGTATAAATTGTAGACATATATAAATTATATTACATAAATTACATAAGCCACATACTGTTGACAATTGAGCAGAGATTAAGAATAAATGCATTGTTATTCATTTTTATTTTACCAGTGACTGGCGATGATCCAGCAGAAATCTGTGGCGTAGATCTAGTGTTTCCCCTGTGTTCAAATAATGCAAGATCTCGCAGTGTGGAATTGCAATTCTTAATTAATGGTATTGATTTCTTTATTTTCATAGCAAATTATTAGTACTTTTACCCAGGACCATCCATAAAGAACGTCATCTAAGTAGGGTGGTAGGGGTCAAGATTAAAAAGACACAAAGGCGGAGGAGGGAGGTTGTCAGAAAAGGACATCACTTTATAGATTTTTTTTTTCAATTTTATAAACATGAAAAAATGTAAATATGTGTTTTTATGAAGATAATTTAAAATAATATTTTTAATTTTATTTTTCAAAGGTGTAGGACAAGTGTCAAGCATCATTGTAAGGTCAAATAATTTTTTTTCCGGTTAAAATAATGGGGGCGGTATCGATTTTGTGACGTCCTTTTCAAGCGTAGGGGTACAGGAAAAAAGTACAAACGGTGACCAAGGGGGGGGGGTCAAAAAATGCTTAAAAAAGGTTCTTTATGGATGGCTCTTATCTTGTGCATTGATAATTTTTTTTTATATCTTCAATATTTGCAAATATTTAGGAATTTAAGCGTCTAAAAAAATGACAAAAAGATTAATGAAAAGTATGGTTTAAGGTGGCCACAAAAATATAAAAGTATGTATTGATTTAGAAGCTAATGAAATTTATTTCAACTAATGTTGTATGTTTAGGTGCAGCAAAAAGAAACTATGAAAAAAAACAAAATTTATCAAAAAAGCTTCTTGAAGAAGTACTTTCCGCTTGGTTTGGTAATGCTCGAGATAGAGGTAAAGAAAGCCGAAAAGGGAGAAATTCAAATGCAGCAAACACGGAAAACAACATATAGAATGTTTAATGTACATTGTATATATATCGAATGCAGCAACGAACACACATATATATATTGATTACATATTTAATAATAGTTTATTTTATTTAATAAAACATACATGCACATGTGCTTGTGTTTTCAATTTGTATATAAACGTGCTAAAACGTTTTGCTTTCAAAGAAAATGAAAAAATTGCTTTAAACAAGTAATCGTTAAATAAAAGTATAAAAATCACAGTTATAAACAGGAATTATCTTTTTCCGGATATTTCCGGAATTCCGGATATTTTTAAATTTTTTTATATTTTCCGGATAATTAAATAGTTTTCGAAAATACAATTTATAAAATTTTTTCTTTTTATTACTGTCATCAAATGAAACAGTAACAAGTAAATATAAACAGTAAATTTGTTGTCAATAAATTACGGAACGCTATATTTAGTTAACAAACAAAGCCAAAAAAAGATGAAAAGATTTCCCTCGCAGAGTAAACCAAAAATGAATAAGCATTTTAATTAAAGTTTAAGAAAAATCCCAGCGCAAAAGAGCGAATGATCTCCTACTTTTAAAATAAAATTAGCGATGCGTGTCAAACTCTTCTCCTTTTTAAAAATATTGTAAATTTACATTTTTAACAAGCTCTTTTAGCTATTATCAAAGAGATTTCTTTTTTTATTGTTAAAAACTTTCTTTTTTCAAGTAAATCACTTCGCTTATGGACTGAATCTTTTTTCAGTTTGTTTGTCGGTGGTTCAAAATTTACTTCATCATTATTTCGTTTTCTGTCCAGTCGTACCATTGCAAGTCTCTTTTTGTACACACTTCTTGAAAGTATCATTTTTTCGCATAATTTCTTATTAATTGGAGACTTTAAAAAGTTTTGACGATGGTAGAATAAACGGTACTCGTTTAGAAATCAGTTTTTAATTTCCGTCAAATATGTGAAATATCGTTAAATTTAAACTCTTTTGAGATTAGTAAAATCTAATTCTAGAGAACAATGTATAGTTTGATCTAAGAATAAGAAATTTGGTATGACCTTCAACTAGTAGAAACTTCTATTAATCTTACAGTTACTATAATACCGTGGTGTAACATTATGGTCATGCGGTACAACTTGTTTTCGTAAAGGGTGAAAAAAACTTATAAAAAAAATTTATTATTACTGACTAAGATTAATTTCTTTGTTAGTAATAAGTTATTTTATACAAATAAGTGTTATATAATAAAACTATATTCTAAACTATAAGGATTTTATTCTATGTAAATATTTTAAAGAAATCTAAACATATGTACTTTGACTAAAGGTCAAGTGAATCAAATTGCTTTTAAATGCCATTACTAGGTTTTTAAAAACATCGCATTTCGAGGCACGTTTTCTTTTCAATTCAAAAAGCGCCTGTTAAGTTAATTATATTTTCTTAAAAAAAAGTCACTTTTTTAAAAAGATTTAAAAATATGTTGTTTTTTTTTAATTTAAAAGATTTTAAAAAAATCATTTTTTTAAATCTTTTAAATTTTGAATCGTATGAATGATCACGTGAATCATTAATAATGCCTCGCCTTTTGTTTATCATAGTTAAAATAAACTTAAAATTTAAACTTAAAATTTAAAAAGTTTAAACGAACGTTTAAACTTTTTTAGTTTTTGAACGTGGAGATTTTTTTATAAAAGAAGACTTTGTAAATTTAGTTTAAAACATTTTAAACTCTGAGTGGAAGAACTAATTGTAGAAAACTAACTGATTACAGAAAAATAATTCAATATCTTTTTACTTTTTATTTATTTATTTTCTTTTTTAACATATTTATTACAATAGATTTCTAATTTTTTGTATTTTAGAAGTCTGGTGTTTATTATTATTATTAGTTCCTTTTTTTTTACTGCAATTGAAAAATAGTTAAAAAAAAATTCATTTATATTTTCCAAAAGTTGGTGTTTTACATGTAATAAAATGTTTACTGAAAGAAGTTGGCAAGCAAAAGTCTCGGATATATGTCGGTTTATTTTGTAAAATTACTACAAAAAAACCAAAACGCTCAAATAACGTCTATGGGATTTCAGTTATGGTGGCGCCTCTGATCTCTAACAACGCGTTAAACGTTTATCTATTTGTATATCTTTGGTGAATTAAAGCAATATTTCATTATCCATTATGTATTTAAATGTATAAGTGTATGTCTGAAAAAGTTTCCGCATTGTTTAACAGCATTTAAATATAGTCAAGGCCGGCGCGATAGGGGGATGTGGGCAAATGTCGTTATGGCATTCGGTAAATTTTAAAAAACGAGGACTTTTTTTTTTTTTTTTTTTTTTTTTTTTTTGAGCGGCAAAAGTTGTAATGGCACCCCCACCCCCTACGTGACCCCTACTCGCGCCGGCCCTGAATATAGTTTTCTACTTCTTCTTTGACTTTATCTTCTTATTATTATTATTATTGTTAAAATTTTATCATTATTATTATTCTTTTTTTGATGAAAAAACTATGCAGTTTTTTATTTATCTATACGGTGAATAAGGATACTCTTAAACTGGCGTAATATTATAGTAATATAAAAGAATGGAGGAGAGCACGCCCCCTCCCTCCTTGTTAACATCTCTTTGTAAACTCCAGATATTACAAAAAAATTTTCTGGATTTTTTCCGGATATTTAAGGAAAAAAAATCTCCGGATTTTTATAATATGGCCAGGATAATCTATGTATAAATAATACAAAATACATTCGGGGAAAATCTGGGATCAATGCGGGAGAAATAAAAAAGCAGGCGATCGATTTTCGTTTTTTTTTATTTAGCCCGTATGGTTCCCATGTAAATCCCGCGGCCAAATCCCGCACGGTTCCCGTTTGACATCCCGGATGGTTCCCGTTTGGGTCCCGTATGGTTGTGCTTGCTGGGTTTCTAAAAAGAAAGGCATACTAGTTATCTGTTCATTGAGAGTCCAACTTAACGGGATTTTATTGTATAAATATGTATATATATATATATATATATATATATATATATATATATATATATATATATATATATATATATATATATATATATATATATATATATATATATATATATATATATATATATATATATACTAGGGGTATGACTATATATATACTAGGGGTATGACTTTTTAAAAAAAAATTTCCCTGGCCCAAAAATGGATGAGTTTTTACGCATAAAATGCGAAAATATTAATACTTTCACGATGTTCAAAAAAAAATGTGACGCCCCAAAGCACATTAAGATTTAAAAAAGGTTTTAAAAAAATTAGTGACCAAAATCATTTCTAAAAAAACATAATTTGTTCTAACAATTAATACATGGCATAGTGTTATATTCAATGCAGGAAAAAACACTTTATACAATTTAAATACATACAGTTATTGTTTATTAGACAAAATGAAACGAAGTGGAAGATTGTCTTTATTTCTGCACAATCTATAAAGCTCCTCGATTACTTTAATTGCTCTTTCAGCACATTGATTACTTCTGGGAATGTTGATTGCTGATGGTTCTGGATTCCAATGACTTGTAAATGTAGCAAGAGGTTTCTTTTTGTTTAATAAAACTTCATGAAGGTCTGAATAAGTGTTTTCTTTATAGGTTTGGTCGTCAAACCAAAAGTCTGCCCACTTGTAAGAAATAAAGGTACATACAGATTCAAGTTTGTTTCTTGTTTTTGGCATAAGAATGTAGGCTAACAACGCTAAAATAGCTCTTGAACTCCACCGAGCATTACTGATATTAGGGATTTTTTGAAATCTTACATTAGGAAATATTTTATTTTGGTCATAGTATCGGTAGGTTCTCGTCAGATGAAACAGAAACTTCATTTCATCTCGCCATCCTCCTGTGTCTTTTATTTCTTTTGTACCATTATAAAAATTTGTCTTCAGTGTTTCATAATGTTCTAACAACTCGTTAGTAAAAAAGTAATTAATGTTTGGTAAGTTTGGATTTTCTCCCAATTTTTCTTCCATTTCTAGTCTAAGTATTCTATCCAAGATATGATGTTGACATGGTACAAATTGAGGTTTTTGTAATCCTTTTTTTTGAAAAATATCCTGAAGTTTTATAACAACACCATTTTTCTTTCCGGTATTGACATTTGTAGTATCTGTCACAATTATTTTAATTGAATTCCATAGTTTAAATTCATCTATAATATCAGCTATGGCATTAATAATAGTGATAGATTTTCCATCGATTAACTTCAGTGCGCCTAACTTTATTTCGCTTCTTTCATTTTTAAGAACAACAACCTGATACTCCCATTGGTCTATATGCTTTCCATCGAAGTGTAGACTCCAATTCTCATTCTTTAAATCTTGAATTAAAGTTTCTTTAAATTGTTTTGCTTCATTAAAAAGAGCCTTGTATATTCCAGACTGTGATGGCGCTGGAAAATGTATGCCTTCTGAGGACAGTATTTTACCTATTTTAGAAGCTTTCTTAGTTGATACCTTAGCACAAACCACTAACTTTGTTGCTATTTTAAAACTACTATATTTTTTAAGTCTTTTCTTCAAATTATTATATTCTTCATCTGTAATTTCATTATCTATCTCAAATTGTTCATCAGTTTCTTCAAATTCGGCACTAGAGTTGTCTCTTTCTATTTTACTACTTTCAGTAAATGAAGAAAAACTTTTAGATGCTGAAGGTTGGCTGGAAAGTTTTTGCACAATTGATGGATGAATAGTCTTCTTTCCTGCCAGCTTTGAAGTAGCATATCCAATTTCTCCTTTGCTTTGTAACTGAATTTCATAAAATCTTTTATCTTCAGATGATAACCAAATGCCATTTTGATTTGTTGTATCAAAAATCTCTTTTTGCAGAAGGTCGGCATTCCCTTTTTTCTGAGACTTTCATATTTTTCTATAACATCATTAATCTTTCGCTTCACTGACTGCTCTGTCGGACATGGGAAATTTAATTGTTCTTTCCACAAACTTATAACTTCTTTTGAAATAAGATCTATCCTTTGCTTTTTGGCTTTCACATCAGTACTAGACAAATACTTAAACCTGCTAACAATATCACTTTTTAATAGCATTTTGGAATATTCTTGAAAAGATGTTTCTAACATTGGAAACTGTCTACTTTTATGCGAATCTTGAAATTTCACAAGATTTTTTTTATAAGTCTCTTTATTTTTTTCAACACTTGATTGGCAGTATTTGTAAGCCATTTTAATTAAAAGCAGCACAAAAAAATCTGAAACTAATTAATAAACAATTAGGCACGGCAGTGAAAAACTAGAAATTATAAAGTGGTAATGCATACGTCTGGTATGTATTTAAAATTATATATATATAATATATATTAACCGTCTATATATATTTTATTATATATAATATAATAATATAATATAATAAAATATATATAGAGGGTTATGACTTCTTTAACTTATGTTTTCTGGCCCATATGTAATATGTATAGTATATTATATTCCTATCTATATTTGTATTAAAAAACATTTTAGCCGAGGGGCGTGACATTTTTTTACACTTGAAGGAAAATAAACATTTCTTCATTATTTTATAGCAAAAACTCATCCAAAAATAATATGGGGTTGTCTAAATTGTATAAAAAGTTTAAAAAGTCATATCCTTAAAATATACATATATATATATATATATATATATATATATATATATATATATATATATATATATATATATATATATATATATATATATATATATATATATATATATATATATATAAATATATATATATATATTTGCGTCTTTTTCGTAACTGCACATTCCAGAATGCTCCTTCCGTAAGGAACTATTTCGTAAGTATTCTTACGAAATGATTTGTTTCGCAAGGTTTTTTTTCGCAATGCTTTATTACGGAATTTTATTTATTTATATTTTCGTATAGTGCGTTACGGAATGTGCATTTTCGTATGAGCAACTTCCGCAATAACAATTCTATTACGGTAGATAAAGATGCGAATTTTTTGCAAGTGTTGTTTTTCGGCGAACAACCCTACTATAAACAGCCGTGTCTGATTTCTCTTGTGATAAAATCAAAAGTCTTTAACAAATTTGAACAACACTTTTTGCTATTAACTATCCCATGCTGTTCACTTGCTAATAATATATTAAAAGTCGAATGGTTCGTCAAAACATTGCAAATAATTGTCTCCATAATTTTGCAAACTATTGATGTTAATAATATTGGTCGATAATTTGAAAGATCTAATTTGTTTCTTTTTTTTTAACAGTTGAGTTATGTTTACAATTAAACATTTGGTATAACACCACTATTATATGACACTTTATAGATTAGTGATAACGGGTGAGAAAGTGATTTTGAACATTCTTTGAAAATACGAGGATAAACTTTGTCAACACCAACTGCTTTATTTACATTAAGGTTTACTAAATGATATTCAACATCAGTGTCATTAAATTTTGGATCGCTACAAAAAATTTTATATTTTGAAGGAAAAGTTACAGGGTCTAATATGTCATCTTTCAAAAATACTGAAACGAATTACAACTTGCAATATCTACCTCATTTGTTATAATTGAACTAACTTATAAATATGAATAAACACTTTTTGGGTTTTTTGAATTTTTAGTCAGATTTTAATTATTGAATTTAATTCAAAAGTTCTTATATCTTTACTAACTCTTTTTTTTTACATTTTTATTGTTTTTTATTACGTTAGTTTCTTTAAATTTTGAATGCCTGCATTTGTACCATAACTTTTCTTTTAACTTAATCATTTTCCTCTTTAGTCTCTTTAGTCATCAATGGATCATATTTTTTTACTTGTATGATAATTTATTTTATAATTATAGTTGGAATAAATTTTTATTACATCCAGTATGATACATATTTAGCCATTTTTTCATTGGCTTGATTAGCATTTAAATCCTTAAACTCTTTTTCCCAAACTTTGAAAGTTTTTTATAATTTCATTATGTATAACAATTTCGTCTTTTCTTTTTGGTTTTTAATCAAGATTGATATTTTTATTAATATTTATGAAGTTCAATATACGGTGTCCATATTCAATTCCACCTAGAGGAGGTAAGTGATTCAAACAGAAAACCCGATCACTACTTTCAGATAAGTCTAAGTCTAATAAATTTGTAACAAACCCAATGCTAACTTGAAATGTTGGCAACAAGACATTTTGATATAAAAAGCAATCACTTAAAGATTCTATAAACTCTAACGCGCTTAAGTCTGAATAATTTTTAAGTTTACAGGTACCATCATTACATCATCATTTTATATTTAAAAAATTGAAATCTCCACAAATTAGAACTCCAGAGTATTCGCCATTTTTTCATTTTTTTCATTTTAGATTTAGATTAGATTTTCATTTTATATATATATATATATATATATATATATATATATATATATATATATATATATATATATATATATATATATATATATATATATATGAGTATTCATTTTTTTCTTTATATGCATGTCAAATAGATTTTGTTATTTTCTGGCAACTCAAAATAACACTAGCACTAATTTGATATATACATCCACATAGAACGTTTTCCAGACCAATCTCTAATGAATACTATACTTATTCAAAAGCATTATCAATTAGACAGTTTTTAGTTACAGCCCGGTGGGAAATCGGCTAGCGAATAGCTAGCTACAATCATTAAGATAAAGACAGCGATTTGGCCACAAAGATCGCTAGCTTTTTTAAGTTAGCGAAAAGCTATCAATATTTTTAAAGACAAAGACAGCGATTTGGCTAGGAGGACAGCTAGCTTAATAAGCTGATGATCCACTGGCTATTGTACCTAGCGTCATATCGTAATAAAATCGCTGTCTAAAAATTTTTAATATGCAGCAATCAACCTGTTATAGACATGTAGATATTTTGTAGCTAGCTACAAAACTACGATATGTAGCTAGCGACACATTGCTACAAAATCGTAATGTTTAAAGTTCAATTCTTAAAGATGTTAAAGACATTTGCAATAAATAAAATAAGAAAAAAAAATCGCTTGAAAATCGCTATTGTACCCACTGTGTAATGAAATAAAACGATTAATAATTATTAATATAAGAAGTGCTGTGGCAAATGGGTGGGAAGCCTTCCTACCCCAAAACCTGTCATTAAAGGCCCAATAAATCTTAAAAACTTTCTATAATTAGATATTACTAAGAAAAATTAAAAAAAAAAAAAGGCTTAAAATTTTTTATTTTATTATAAAAAATCTAGCGCATTTGTTTGGGTGCCAAGCGACATTGTGTCTACTTGCGGAGAAATCTGATGCCCTTACCAAAATGTTCAGCACACATAAATCATACGTACTTATGCAAACATATATTTGTGCTTTAATGTGCTTTTACAATAGAATAAATTTTTAAAAAAAACTGTATTTTTACAAGAATTCATTTACAAGCGTTATTAAATTAAGTCAGTGAAAAAATTACCAACAGGTTCTGCGCGTATCTTTAACCATAAATATTTTCGATAAATATCTTTCTTAAACTTAACATACCAAGGTACTTTAGGTAAATTATTTAACTCTTCTCGATACGATGCAATCTCCTCTAAAGAAACTCCAAGGTCGTTGATATGAATATACTTGAAATCTACGCCGTACATTTTCGAGCAAGATGTTGTTAGATCAAGAAGTTCTTTACAGTGACGAAATAAAGTGACATCAGTATTCTTTAGCAATCTCTCAATCATTGCGGCAAATTCATTTTCAAATTCTTCTGATAACTTAACCAAGTCACGTTGCAGTGACAGCTTCAGATCTAAAAATTGATACAAATTTCAAATATTTATGCTCATAAATGTCAAAACTATATATTTAAAACATTTTGATTAGATCATGTGATTTGAAGTCCGATTTTAATTTAAACGATCACGTGATTTATATATATATATAAAACATTCACGTGAAGTATATATATATATATATATATATATATATATATATATATATATATATATATATATATATATATATATATATATAATGTTAGTGTACTCTACAAATTGAGTGCTCAATGATCTTTAAGGACAGAGCAATAATAAATTAGTGAAAAAGACTTGTCTAATTTTCTTCAACAAGTTGTTTCGCTATCAGTAGGCTCATCAGAGACATCCTTCCTGATGAGCCTACTAATGGCGAAACAACTTGTTGAAAATTAGATAAGTGTTTTTACTTATATATATATATATATATATATATATATATATATATATATATATATATATATATAATATATATATATATATATATATATATATATATATATATATATATATATATATACATATATATATATATACATATATATATATATATATATATATATATATATATATATATATATATATATATATATATATATATAATACATATATATATATATATGTATATATATATATATATATATATATATATATATATATATATATATATATATATATATATATATATATATATATATATATATATATATGTTTGCTAAAATCAGAACAGTATGTAGAGCAATCTTGTAAGCTTATACAGAAATCTTTCCAATCTAGAATGTTTATACGCCATTGAAGAATATGAACTTTTCAAAAAACTATATATATATATATATATATATATATATATATATATATATATATATATATATATATATATATATATATATATATATATATATATATATATATATATATATATGTATATATATACATATATATATATATACATATATATATATATATATATATATATATATATATATATATTATACATATATATATATATATATATATATATATATATATATATATATATATATATATATATATATACATATAATATATATATATATATATATATATATATATATATATATATATATATATATATATATATATATATATATATATATATATATATATATATATATATATATATATATATATATATATATATATATATATATATATAGTTTTTTGAAAAGTTCATATTCTTCAATGGCGTATAAACATTCTAGATTGGAAAGATTTCTGTATAAGCTTACAAGATTGCTCTACATACTGTTCTGATTTTAGCAAACATAACATTAGGAATGATATGTGAGTTTCTGACGGTGATAAAGAAATCATAACGAACTTTTTATACAATAAAAAAGACTCTATAATGTGCGGCTGAAAACCTTTTGCTTAGTTTCTAAGTTGCACTGGCCTCCAATTTTACAGTGCGTGGAGGAAAACGTCAATCAAAAGGTGGTTCATCTGTTTGACTTGAAGTACCATTATTTTAGATTCCAACTGAAGGTCCAACTCAAAGAACTATCATAAGATCTTTAAGTAGCATTAGAAATAACTCAAATGATTAGTTAAACACATTTCTTAAAAATGATAAAGCTACTTTTTGTGTCATCAAAAACAAGTTTATCAACAAAAGTGATCACTAATATCATGTTTTATTGTTTATAATTGATGGTTATGCTGTTATACAATCTTCACAGACTTTCAATGGACTTGTATTAATGATTAAATTAATTGAATCAATGAATCAAATTGCATCTGTTGACATATAATCAACATTTGATGAGATTCTTTGATTTTTAAGTTTCATGAAAGGATAATTTAAAAAAAGTAATTATGACATATTTAATGAAATATATTTTTTTGTTATATAAATTTATACAGCTGACAATGTTGCTCTTTTGTATATTTTTCAACATCAGAGCAGCCATGGTGCAGTGGTAGCACACTTGCCTCAGAAACAATGGATCTGTGGTTCAAACCCCATCTCTGGGCAAGTTTTGCAACATCAGTTAGGATAGAGGCATGAACTTCTAATTAAACGCTGTGCTCTGCAAAGTCCTTACGGTCTCTGATAAGACCATAAGGACTTCATGGGGCACCTAAATAAAGTTAAAAAAAGAAAAAAAAAGAAAAAAAGGGCATTATGTAAATGTTTGAGAAGTGATAACTAACTTAATGATCAATTTCAAATGTTGATCAAAATAAGTTTATTCAATTATCAATTTACTTCCAGATAATAACAGCTATCCTTTGAAGACTGTTATCAGCATGGGAAAAGAAAATAGTATACTTTGCAAGGTTCTTAAGGTGCCTATTTTCAGAATGTTCAACAAGCCATTGAAAAGTTGCGTATGAAATATGTTTCTTTACTTTCGAAAATAAATGTAGGCATTGACAATTTTAATGTGGAATTTGGAGATTAATGTCAGTTATGCTAATACAAATTGTTTGAAGACTATTGTAAAATTTTTTGTAACTTGCAAGATCTAAAATCTTCTATTGTTAAAGATGTCAAAACGTCATTTCTTCAACAGCTGGTTATGTTACATGAAATGATAAAGAAAGAAGTGAATATGAGTTTCTTGATCAAACAACATCCTATTATCAGAAAGATGGTCAATTTTCAAACTTTTGGATCATGGTGGATTAAAAGTTTTCAAACTTTTAGATTATGGTGGATATCTATCACAGTGGATTAAAAATTACATAAGATAACTCTTGCCAATAGATATATTTTCATTTCACAATTTTTAAATAATTAAAGATTATGATTAATTATGTTTTAAGAAAATCTTTAAGTTGTGTTTTTATAATATCTATTTATTAATTTGACATCTAAAAACAAGATTTCATTTAATGCATATAATAATATACTGTATAATAGGGTGGAGTGAAAAAACCTTTATTTAGAAATTCATTTAAGCTGGGTATGGAAAAGTTGCCTTTGGGTACAAAATGAACTGTGGTAAAAGCATTTTGCCCTAGATTAATATTTAGGTCTGCCCCAAGGTACTTGAAAATTTGAGTTTTTTGTCAATTTCGCAATTTTTGGTTTAAAAAATAATAACTTCCTACCATTGCAAATTCATGTTGGCTGGGTATGCAAAAGTTGCCTTTTAGTTCAAGGTAAACTGTGGTAAAAGCATTTTGCCCTAGGTTAAATATGGGTTTTTCATCCATTTTGTGGTTTTTGGCGAAAATTTAATAATTTCCTATAATTGCAAATTCATGTTGGCTGGGTATGCAAAAGTAGCCTTTTAGTACAAGGTAAACTGTGGTTAAAGCATTTGGCCCTAGGTTAATAATTAGGTCTGCCCCAAGCCACTTGAAAATTGAGTACTTTAATTTAAATCCATACAAAACTAATTTTGTACATATTTCAGATTGTTTAAAGGCATATTAAATAACATTACAAATGTACAAATGACTTTATTTCATGAGTTGAGATGTTCTTTGTAGCAGGGGGCTCGCTTTTCTGGACAACACTCCAGTTGATTAGATTAGTGTAGTCATCTGCTTCGAAATTAAGTTTCGGCACACGAAAGCGTCTTAGTGACTGACTGTTTTTTTCCCTTGCACCAAGGATTCTTCTGAATGCCAGTTTCCTTATGTGTTCGCGCTCATCAGTCAACATTGCAAGTAGGATGTTTTCGTAATGACTGAAATAAGCATTTCTCTGAATTACCTCATCCACAATACATCTAAAGTCATTTTTAAGGTACCTTGAAAAATTTATCATTCTCCATAGATGTGCCCCTTGAGTACAAGATGATTCTCCATAGATGTGCCCCTTGAGTACAAGATGATTTCGTCTTGATATAAAACCAAGTAGGAGCGTAAACTTTAACAACAAATGTTGCAAGAGTCACTAGATTTTCAGTTGGATCTTCCATCGAAATATATAACCGCAGAACTCTGCTAGCTGTTATCAGCCAGCGTAAGTGAACTACAGAACCTGGAGTCTTATTTGCCATATTTATTGGGCATTCACCATTATTCACTGCGTGGCACATTTTATATAAATACATTTGATCTGTGCTTAAATCTTTAAAATTTACATCTGGAAAACTATTCATCTCTATAGTTGAAAAATGCTTCACAGGAAAAGTTTCACAGATTAGAAGTAATTTACCAATTGGACCTGAGAAACTTTTTGGTCCACTTGTGGTGTCATATAACTTGCACAAAAGATGTCTAAAAGGGAGCTCATTTACATGAAGCATGCAAATGAACCAATGCAAAGGCCTATCGAGTTTCATCTCAAGTAAACGGATGACACCTCCCAACGCAACAGTGTTGATATTCGTGCCATCACAACCGACAGCTACTAAATTGTCTAGTGAAATTCCATTCGAATCACAGAAACCTACTATGCCATATGCTATCTTAACTGATGTTCCATTTTCAGGGCTTATGTGACCGACATATATTCAATGGGGCTCTTGAGTTAGTGTAACATGTTCTTCTGTAACTATTTTGTAATAATACTTGGAACCTTTCTTGAGTTGCATTTTTGTTTTTTCCTTCCTACCATCGAAGTACAAACCTGTTAGATTAGAGGCAAGGTGGGATTGAAGTTCATTTCTAACCTTATATCTTTCTCTTCGAATTTTACTTCTATCAATAACCATTGTACTGTCACAGTCATTCACGATACCAACGTCTTGCAACACGGCACTAGCAATAGCTGCAGCAGCACAATCTGAAATGCTATGGCGATCACATTCCTTTGAGATATTTGGAGTGTTTGCTCTCATCTGTTTTTTCTTTGCTGTTCCAGTAGTTGGAACCTTATGTATTGAGGGAAAATGGACATCAGTATCGTTGTCAGTTTCAGTATCAGAAGACGAACTGAATTCAACAATATTTGAAGACAATAGGGAGTTAGATGTAGTGGCTGTTGTTATAGTTTTGTAAATATTGGAAAGTTTTCTTTTGCGATTATCGCATTCTTTCAATCAATTTGTAACAACTTTATCTATACTTCCAATCATCATATTTCTTGTACTTCTTTAATCTTCCAAAAATGGTCTTTCTGCAACTGGTACTTTTCTCACAATTGCAGTGATTTATGACCAAACATTTGCAGACTGCAATGTCAAACAACTGGGAATTAGCTTCTGTACAAAACTTTTGCATCTTTGCTTGATAGTTAGGATCATTCTGTCGCCTCTTTAAGGGCTTGAGCATATTTTGATGTTTGTCATGAAGTTCTTTTATCTTCGCTACAATCCGCTTGTGTGTTATAATTGGAATCGATGCTTTGTGCCACAATGCTTCGACTTTCGATGAAACACAACTTGAAACTTCAGCAACTGAAGGGATCTCTGCAGATTTTTATGTCATTTCGTCTTTAAGGAACAAGTAATATTTCATCACACCAGCATTTGTGGGAAGAACGGTCTCTGGTAAATATGAAGGATTTCCAAAAATTTGGCAATTGGTACGCAGCCGTGTCTTGTGCTTCTTACACCCACTAACACCAGCCATTCTTGTTATTTTTGTTCGGACGTCACTCACAGATGCAAGGTTGTTTGAATTTTCTAATCTAAAATAATTTTCTAATCTAAAATAATAATATAAAAATAAAATAATTATTTCTAACATAATAATTCAAACAAAATAATGTAAATACTGAAATTTGTAATTATAGGAAATTATTAACTTTTTCTCCGAAAACCACAAAATGCACGAAAAATGCCAATTTTCGAGTGCTTTGGGGCAAACCTAAGAATTAACCTAGGGCAAAATGCTTTTACCACAGTTTACCTTGTACTAAATGGCAACTTTTGCATACCCAGCCAACTTGAATTTGCAATGATAGGAAATAATTATTTTTTAAGCCAAAAATGCCGAAATTAACGAAATATTCAAATTTTCAAGTGCTTTGGGGCAGGCCTAAATATTAATCTAGAGCAAAATGCTTTTACCACAGTTCATTTTGTACCCAAAGGTAACTTTTCCATACCTAGCTCAAATGAATTTCCAAAAAAAGGTTTTTTCACTCCACCCTACTGTATAACTTATAGCACTGAAAAAAATTTTTTTTTTTAAGTTTGTGTACCTGTTACTCCTAGATCTGGCAAAAAATCTACATTAAAAGTGTTGAATCTCTGGAGGTCTGATTGTCATAATATAATTAAAATTTATAAAAGTTTATTTAGGCTGTAATGCTGTTTTTAGATAAGTATTTTTTGTTAATATTTTAAAACACAAACTCATCTAATATTATTTCTTTGTTATCCTGAAGATACAAAAATATTTCTTTTTTTTTTTTCCTGATTACTTTTAGAAGTGGTTTATGGACCTTGTAAATTTGAAAACTTAACTTGATAACTTTCATAGTTTTTATATTTCTTTGAATCACCATTTCCCTAGTTTGTTATGTACTTTGTTTGCAGCTTTTTTTACATTCTAAACTTAATCTTTCAGCGAAGCTAACAAGTTTAGCATAGATCGTTTATCTGTTTTTCCTTAACAGTATTATACATTTTTATTAAATGCAATTACTTGAATGACAACTTTTAACAATTAATATCTAGTTACCAGTACACTTACCTAAAGTCGTTTGCACTTTGTTAGCTTTTACTTTAAGTTGCCACCTTCGAATTAATTCATATATAAGTCCAAAAACAAATAATACTCCTAATGCTACAAAGAAAAATGTAAACAACTTTCTGAACAGAGGAGCACTAAAATTGAAAAAACTTGTATTCAGGTCTGATTCACGAAGCTTTTCAGGTGATTGGTTTAATGAAAAAATTGGTACTTGAGTAGTTAAATTCTAAAAATTCAGAAAAAAGTAAATTTAGAAACAAATAAAAACAACAAATATTAAATATATTATTACAATCATAACATTAGTTAGTAAATATTTTATTTGTCAACTTACTTAATTGTGTATGTGCGTTTATATATATTCATAAACCTTAAAATCAAAACTCAAACACACATGATCACCACATATATCTATATATACATATATACATTCCAACCACAGACTATCTATTAAAAGAAAATATTATCTAAATAAGCATGAGTTCAAACAAAGATAGCTTATTAGCATATAAATATACATATACATATATATATATATATATATATATATATATATATATATATATATATATATATATATATATATATATATATATATATATATATATATATATATATATATGTATATCCTTATAGTGTAGTTGAAAGAGTCTTTTAATGTAAAAAAAGTCTCTTTCGACTACAATTTTAATTACCTTGTCTCTTAAACTGTTTTTGATTGTTGTCGAAATGTCAAAGCAATTAAATTAATGCGGAAGTACATTAAATTTTATTGTTTTTTAAAAAAAATTTTAAAAACCACAATTATAACGACTAGAAAATTTTTTTTAATTTGTGGTTTTTTTGTTTTTGTTTTAATAAAAAACATTTTTAAAACATGCGTAAATGTTGCTACATCGACTATCTTATAGCCTGACTCGCAACGGAGTGCTGCTACATCGACTGACAAATAGCCTGACTCGCAACGGAGTGCTGCTACATCGACTGACAAATAGCCTGACTCCCAACAGAGTGCTGCTACATCGACTGACAAATAGCCTGACTCGCAAGGGAGTGCTGCTACAACGAATGACAAATAGCCTGACTCGCAAGGGAGTGCTGCTACATCGACTGAGGGTTTTGGGCAGGCAGTCTATCAATTAAAAAAAAAAATTTAAGTTTTTAAACTTTTTCTGGTCTGGTTTATTAACGCGCTCTTTAAAACTACAGTTTACGGGAAACTCTTTTTGACTACCATGCAAGAGACATGCAAGAGTATATATATATATATATATATATATATATATATACATATATGCTAGAATGTGGCTTAAAGGACATTTTGGTATGGGGATAATAATAATAATTTAATAGCTGTCCAGACCAGTAAAATACAAGTCTTTGTAAATCTATTGGGTAATTCCATGTCAAAACAACAAAAGTCAAAAAAATAACCCACTATCTCTAAATTACTTATTATTTGAAACAAAGATAGTTAACAGTGCTACAAAAAATTACCCAAAGTTCTTATAGACAAGTTGGAATATTTTAGAAGTTATGCTCGTTTGAAATTCAAAACTTAGTAACATTTTTTCTCATCAAGCTCCCCTAGCAATGTCCTTCATAACAAGTTAATATCGATGCATAAGTTGTTACCTTAACTATATTTTTCTATGATTTGAAATTTTCCACATATTTTTAGACACTAAACCATAAAATTCTACTCAGAAGTATAATTAATTTTTTACAAAATAATTTATTAATAAACCAATAAGTGTAAATTGACATTTTTATTATAATTTAAAAATAAACATGTTCACTTTAAGAAGAATTACATAAAAAGTAATGATCTATTAATTTTCAAACTCCATATTCTTAAAATATATATAAATATCTGAAAACAAAACAAACAAAAAAATACTGAGCTAAGTTTTGACTTGAATAATGTAAAAAAAACTATTTTTGATTGAAAAGATATTTATATTGAGACAGGAGATTGGTGTTTATTGTATTTTGATAGGTATTTATGTTTATGTTATTTATCTTAAGGTATAACCAGAAAGTAAGAGGTATTCTCATTTACGAGTATAACTATATCATAGACATAAACAAACTGCCAATTCTAAGTAATAATTGATATATAGAAGCAAGAAAATGCGTAACAAGATTCAAAGACCATGTTGGTGAATAAATTTAAATTGCAACTCAACTTTGCACATCACTTTGCATCTCACAATTTCTAAACTTATAAGTCAAACTTGGCATAGTGTTCTCACTGCAGTATTTCATCTTAACTTCATTTTAACATACAGGAATGAATTCATGAAAGTCACTAGTTCCTGGTATTGTTTTTACATTTCAAATCATTCAGATTGTACTATTCTTGTTTCTATCAAACTTTCACTTGAAATAAAAATATTTGTTTACTTTTTATATACTTTTAAGCTTGATAAAATTAGTCATTTTTGCACATGGAATTTCCAATTTTTTACCATGCATCTGGTGAGAGTTTTCACTATCTTCATAAAATTTTTTCACTAAAGTTTATATTTGATCAAGGAGTCTTTTACCATGTTTAGTTAGTGGGACTGCAAGAACTCCTTTCTTCTTTGCTAAAGATCTACATTTTATTATTAGATATTTTGAAACACCAAAATTCTCCCTGGCTGCTTCAAATATTCTTGTGGGCGCAAAGTCAATACTTGAATCTTGTCCTTAAATGAACAGCATTTTTCAAATCTTTTAACAAAACATTTTTTTTGAATTAAGCAACTTTTTTTTTAAATCAAGATATTTATTCATTATTTTTAATATTTATAAATTGATTATTTGTTATCAAAAACTTCAATTTCTATCAATAGAATTTTGAAAGAACTTAATAACATTTCTTTGAAAACTGTTGTAATAGTTTTAAATTTTTATTTTCCAATGTTCATACAATTTAAAATGACCAGCTGTAAAGTTTAACCGATGACAAACCAATTATACTGAGACAATCAGAAAGCTCTTGTCAGCTTTTATTTATAGCTACATGTTGAATGTAAAATACGTTTTCTTTATTTATACTTTTTTTTGTGTTATTATCATCAATATCAATGTTATCAGTATTAATTTCAGTTAGAACTTTTAATTTGACTAATTAATTTGCTCAAATTTTTTGACCAGATACAATATTGAATCTAATCTTTAAAGCTATGGTTCTTAACTTGACTTCTCTGAGAGATGCTAAATAAAAAAATATAACTCATTAAAAGAAAATGTGCCTAGAATTAACAAACATAATGAACTTAAAATTATGACAAAGTATACAACATTTATAAAAAAATTATGTCAAGCTTTACTAACCTTTGCATGGTGTTTTGTAAAATAACAGTGGAGCATTTATTCTAAAACACAGGGAACTTCTCAATTTAAAATTTTTGGTGATGAAACAAATGTTGATTATCAAAGCAGGAAAAACACCAGACCTCAGAACAACTAAATTTTGCTCATCTGGAGCTAAATCTTGAAAATTTTTTATTCCAATGTGGTTTGTGTTAGTTTATGACAAATTGATTTTAAAATAAACATTGAGATGTTCAAGCCATTATAAAAATATTTCAATTGTTTTTCTAAAACCAACATTTAAACAAAAGTAATTTTTTACATAATTATTATTAATTCTCAAATGTTAGAACCAATTGATCCATTTAATTAATAAAACAAGAAACCAGAAATTTGTTTTTATTTTCATTTTTATTTTAAACTAAATAAGTCTAATCATAGAGACCAAAAAATAAAATTGCAAAAATAAAACTGTAATGTAAACTAATGAAATGTACATTGAAAACCAGTGAAATAAATTTTGCCTCTTATGAATATTTTACTAACTTATGAATATATATAAATTAATACTGTAAAGATCAATAACTTTTCTGTAATTAATATTAAATTAGACAAGTTTGCTAGAAATTTATTGTAAAAAATCCAGTTTGCATTTCAAAGTTTTTTATTGAGTATAAGATCTAATACATTCATATAACAATTTTCAATTTCTTTCTTCAAAAGTTTTTATACCTGTCAAATTTTGTAAATATATGGTTAATGTAACTGTGTATACTTAAACATTTTAGTGTTGCTTTAGTCATTGCTAAGAACGCAGAGGATAAAAAAATGTTAAAAAATCTTAAACTTCAAAGACCCATAACTCTTGAAATAATAAAATTGGCTTAAAATTATTTTTGATTATTCCTAATGGCACTGTTAACAACATTTGCTCTAAAAATCTATTATTTCTGAGATAGTAGGTTATTTTGAATTGTTGTTTTGATATCTGGTTTGTTATCTGTCAAATATCTCTATTTTCTACTAACATAAAATATATCCCACATATTCTCTATTGATATATTTGGTCGTAATTTTATGTCTGATAAAATTTGGTGTTTCATATTCTTGAAGAAACTATCATTTTAACAAATTTATTGCACATTTTAGATTAATTTAAAGAGTAAAATGAAAAAAGTTTAACACATTTGTTGCTTTTTTGCAATCAATTACAAACAAACATTAGTTGTTTCATTAAAGTCTTTTTCTACCCTTTTCAAGGATGTATCATTTGATAGAATTGAAGCACCTGTAGTGGCAATTTTCTTTACTAGAATGTAAAAACAATCTCAAACTTAAATTTGATTACTGAAGGGTTTTTATTAGTATGAATAAACTTAAAATCATACTTTTGATTAAAATAATAATTTTCATTTCAGTTTTTCATTTCATTTCAAACATTTTCAGTTATTTTTAATTAATAGTTAATCTTCAAAAGTTTCAGTAATGAAAAATGAAATCTTAAAAGATTGGCAAATTAAGAGACCTTGTAGAAAATTCTTTGACTAAAAGACAATGGGAATTGTTGAAAATTTTTAACAAATTTTATTTTATCAATCAAATCCAGATTGTTTTTTACCACCACAACAAAGTCCAAGAAATTGCCCAAAACGCAAATGGATATAAACGAAAGCAAATCCAGAGAAATCACATTCACTGAGGGAATAAAATTGCACTTAAAACTATTTGAGAGATTTCATAGAGCTGATTTCATTTTGTTTTCTGATTTTTCTTACAGTAAGAAATGTTGATTTCAACATCTAATTTCACTTGTGCATCATTAAGAGCCCATTTTAACATCAATTGACAAATATCTTTATCTAATTCTAAAGCATTAAAAATACTTTGTCTTGTTCCTTCTTCCTTTAGAAGAACGAAGACAAGGTATCTTTAATGCATCACATCAACCTGTTGCTGCATAAAATATTATTTTGGTTTAAACTAGAGTTTCTCATTTCCCGTAAATTTAGCATCCCGGGATTCCCGGTGTGTAACTTATTTATCCCGGGATTTCCCGGGATTTCCCGGCATAATTTTTAATATAATAACAAGCGGTTTCTGACACAAATTTATCTTAGCACGCTAATCTATATTACTATTTAAAATGAAATATTGTTTTAAAAAACATAAACAATCAATTGATTTGTCACTTAATCGTGAACGAATTTTTCCCATAAATAGACCCGCGGCAGAAAAAGCCCTTTCTGATTCAATTGATGTCGGCTTGATGGTCATTAATGTTGAGTATATTCTTTCTAAACTTTCGCTACGCTTTCTAGTTGCCTCAAAAAGTTTGATTTCTTTTGTGAGGTTTTTTAAATTGCTAATGTTTTCTAGAGCTGCTTTTTCTACTTGTTTGACATTACAAATAGTCGCATCCAATTTTTCTTCAAGCGTCAAAATACTTTTGCCTAATAAATATGGAGCAACAGGTTGAGGTATTGACGGGTCAGAAACCATGCTTTCATTATCACGACTCACTTCAACTATTTCATTATTTGATGAACTAAGGCTAGCATCCTCTATGTACAACCTGGTATAAATTTTTTTTGCTGTTGCTTTTAATGCATGTTTGGGCGGTAAGAGTAGTTTGGAGTTGATATTTGATTCCTGATTATAACTAATTGGGTTGTTTAAAAATTTTAGTAATCCAATTAAATTGGCATTTCTGCGTTCTTCAATTCTCTGCTGCACAGATTGAAGCAGTTTATTAGCTATAAAATTTTTTTTCTCCGTCAAATCGTCTAAGATGAATATCATTACACCTTCTGCGTCAAGTAGAGTAGCATTACTTCTACCAAGTCTTTCTATTCCAACTTTTATTGGTTGCAGAGAAAATGTTATGTCGTTCATAATCGCATATTCATCTTCGGAGATATTCAGAACTTCTTTTAAATCGATCATTGCTTTTAGTATACATGTTTTTACTTTAAGGAATCTTTCTAGCATTGCAACAAGACTATTCCACCTCGTTTTGACATCTAATATCAGCTTAAGCTCTTTATTAAACATAGATTTTACGTACATTTGTAAAACTTCATTTTTAAGAGGTGATTTACGGAACATTCGAACCACTTTTCGAACCTTCTGAATTGTTAAGGCTATATTTACGCTATTTTGTAAATCATCAATAAACGTAACGCCTGTTGAGCTGTGTGACTCATCATTACAGTCAAATACATCATCAAACTCGTCGTAATCACTCAAATTTTCATCGGAATCTTGAAACTGCGATTCAAATTCAATATATTTTGCTGAAGAGTCTGACTTTTTGTAAAGAACATCACATACTGCCAAATGAAGTCCGTGGGCATAACACAGCTGATGTTCAATACCACTTAGCCGTCCAAATTTTTTCATTACGGATGCTCCGTCAGTGACACTAGCTATGATGTGCTTTTTAATTGATAAACTGAAATCTGACAGTTTATTTTCAACTAGATCAACAATTTTTTCTGCAGGAAGTGATCCAGCTATCGGAGTCATTCCTAGGTTCCAAAACTTTGTTGATAAGTGTAAATTTACATTTAAATAACGTCGATTTTTTAAAGACGTATATTCGTCTAACGATAAAGAAAATCGCGACCCGCTAGAAATTTCTTTTGTTATCTCTAAAACCACAGTTTGTCTAGCTAATTCATATTGTTTTTTTATCATACCCATAACATGGGATGGATTTTTTGGTAATAACATGCCTTTTTCAGACAATGATTTTCTAATGAATTCACTTTTTGTTATGGCATTTATTGAGAAGCCATCCACCGTTGCTAGCTTTGACACAATTTCCTCGATAGTCTGCTGTTTAACAAACAATGCTATTTTCTTTTGAACAATTTTATTTTCCGAACCAGTATCTTCAAGTAGACGCTTCATATTTAGATCCAAATCTTTATGTGTGTTTTTTAAATGACGTAGGAGCCCACTGGTCGAAAATCCTTTGCACATTATCTTTACATTGCACTTTTTGCAAATTGCAGATTCGCCAGATTTTTCTTTACAAAAATACTGCCATGCTTTGGATCCATTTACAATTGACATAGTATAACTAAATTGAATCGCAGAACAACTAAAAGTAAAGTTACAAATATTTCTTACATATGTATGTTATCTTACGTATGACTTTTAAGTGTTTGTTTGCCGTTTTTTAAATACAAAAATTATTAAATATTTCAATAATTTGATACAGAAAAAGTTTAACTTTTCAATAATTTAGAAGTTTAAAAATTAAACTTACTGTTTTCGTCGCAAGAAATCTTTTTTATTTTTTACTCATATTTTATAATAATGAAAAAAAAGAAAACATTGCATTGCAATGCATTTCTTTTTAGTTTAAGATAGTTTCAATAGCATTTCTTGTTGTGCTAGGTTTTAATATAAGGTATGAACACATAAAACACAACTAAATGCAATAATATTTTTCTTATTTTTGGTCGAATTAGTTCAAAGTTATCATATGTAAAATTATTTTAAAAAAAATTATATTCCGGGATATAAGAGTGATATCCCGGGAAATCCCGCTGCCACTTTTATCCCCGGGATCCCGGGAAAACGGGATCCCGGGATCCCGTTTGAGAAACCCTAGTTTAAACTGATATTTTTCAAATAGTTTAAACCATGGTTTAAACCATTTGAAAAATATCAAACCAATCTATCAATCCTGTTTTATGGCTCAACACTTTTGATTATAACTTACACATAAATTTAACATACACATAAATTTAACATTGCAATATGTAACCATACCTTTTCGTACTCTTTAAGATCATTTTCCAAAATATCTCTATTTGCTTGGATGAACTGTTCAACACAAGAACTCAACAAAGATAAACTTCCAAGTAACACAACTAAAATACCATAATAAAAAAAGTTCCAAAAAGAGAGTTAAAATAAAAAATAAAAAAAATCATTTTAAACATTTTTTTTACATAGATCATGATTATTTTATGAGATTCATAAAGTCAAAAGTTATCCTTGACAATCAAAATGTTGACTCTGAGAAATCATTAAAAGTTTTTCCTGAAAATCAAAAGTTGTCATTAAAAATAAGTTTTTATATAATTTTTTTTTTGTATAATACTTTTATATTACAGGTTATCCCTAGCTATTATAAGGTGTTCAAAAGTTGCCCCTTCCATCAAAAGTATTAGTCTGTCAATAAAGATACATAAATATAAAATTTTTAAATAATTTGAACTTCACAAAAATATTATTTATTATATTAGTAAAAATATAAAAATAAATAAAAACTATAAAAATAAAGTCAAAAATATTAATTATATCTAAAATGTTATGTTACCTAGGCAGAGACAAAAAAAAAAACATTCTTAATTTTCTTTAATTCTTTCATTCTTTATGTCTCCATCTTAATTTTAACTTAACACTTATTTTTTAATGTCTTTGTCTACCTCATTTTTTTACGTCTACCTTTTCAAATATATTCTTTTTCACACATTTTTGTGTGAAATAAAAGATATGACAGATAAAATATGGTACAGTTTTCACAATTATTGCCAGGTAAAATTAAAACATGAATTAGCAAAGAAAACTTGAAAAAATAAGATACTAAAAAGCAAGTACTTTATTTTCTCCTAAGCTGAAATCAAAGATTTTGTTGTACCTGGCAATTTGAATTTGGTTTTAATTAAACTATGCAATTTTATACTATATTACATACTTGTATATTTTTTTTATTATACCAGCAAATTTATATCTGATTTTTGATAAGTTTAATAAACTCATGAAATTTTTTTTATAGTTTAATTTAGTATATCTTTAGTATAATGTCCAAACCACATGCCATTGTTGTTTTTTCCATTCATATTTGGCTTTAGTTTTTTCATATTTGGCTTTAGTTTTTTCCATTCATATTTGGCCATTCATATTTGGCTTTAGTTCAAAATGTTTGAATAAATTATTTCATCTCACAATAAACACAAATATCGAAATGTTCTTGAAAGTCATTTGCTTCTTATAAATTACATTTAAACAGGTTTTAGTGATTCATTACCATAATTTAATCTAAGAATATCTGAAAATTATCAGCAAGTCCTATAGTATCAAATAATATTGTCTAATGTTAGTTCAATTTAATAATTATTTGCCTGTATTGACAATATTGTGATAGTGTTTTTTTTTGTTTTTTTTTTTTTTAACATCTTCACTTCCAACAAGGCTGCAAGCAACCACTATAAGAGTTGGAAGTTACTGGAAGAGAAAAGACTAAATCTGTAGAGCAAGATAACGATTGACTGATGACTTAAAAGATTGCAAATTATATGAATCAGGAAAGCAAGATGAATGAAGCGAATTCCAAAGAACTGATGTTCGAGGAAAAAAACTAGAAGAATAAGAGTTTTTGAAGCACTTAGGAACAGTCACAGAAAAAGGATGAGACTTAATTGAATGGCGAGTAACACGAGAATGAATTTTAGTAGATGGCACAAGGGACGCTAGCTCTTGCTAGCTAGTGTTGTGGAAATTAGTTTAAATTGTTTTTTACTGTAACATCTCTGATATTTTATTTGTACTAATTGTCTCTGCATATGTGGTATTGGTGCAGTGTAGTGGTTGGCGCAAATAGGAAATACTTCTAAACTAAAATTAACCAATCAGCAAATACTTCACTAAAACTATTATAATACTAGTATAATATCAAAATTTCAGCAGAACTGGTTTTGGATGTGTTTTAAAATAAATTAATAAACCACTGAAAATCTAGTGCTTAGGATTATAAGATCCACCAGATACTTTTCCATTTCAAATATTACAACTTTATTGGGATCACTAATGGAGATTGTAAATGCTTCTAAACCCAACTTTATTGACAACTTCTTTCTAATTTAAATAATAATAATGACTTATTATTCATAAATAGATATTAGGAGTATAAAATGACTCATTAAAATCTGTAAAAATAACAAAAAGTTTCTACAAAATATTATCGGTCGAAACGGAAAAGTGTTTTCCTTCTTCGCTATTTAATTATTTAAACCAAAGTTTTTTTACAACAAAATGCAACAAAGTGCAAGATTCAAAATTATATGTGCATTGCAACGGTTTGATTATTTGTAGTTTTAATACTTTTAACAAACAGATGGATATACGCTATTTACTAACTAAAAAATTAAATAATTGGTTAACAATGGGCTTAAAATTTTCTTTTAGAAATGGTAAAATATTTTGTGAAAATAGCTAAAAAAAACTTTTAGGCTTTTTGAGAAATTTTGTTTTTTTGTATGTTTTTTAACTGAAATTTTGTTTCTCATTAAAAATTAAAAAAAAAGTATTAAAACCAAAATTTTGGTATCAGTTCAATTTGAAATTTCAGCCAAAACCAGAGCCTGAAAAAACTTTCAGTTGATCACTAGTGTAGTGGTATGCTTGCATTGTAAGTGAGAAGTTCCGGATTCAACACTAAACACATCTCTAGTAATATGCCATGCTTATATTAGAAACTAGAAGTCTATTGACCAGATCTGTTGCGCTTCTGAATGTTTTTCAGCAGAAATTTTTTCAATAAGATTTGGAGTTTTTATTTCTAGCCTCTTGAGCTTCCTC
This sequence comes from Hydra vulgaris, assembly GCF_022113875.1. Lineage (NCBI taxonomy): Eukaryota > Metazoa > Cnidaria > Hydrozoa > Anthoathecata > Hydridae > Hydra > Hydra vulgaris. The sequence continues at coordinate 49,386,868 of NC_061162.1, read as the reverse complement.
TGACATAAGTCCTTTGGGTAATAAAATGTTTTGAATTATGTCATCTCCGTATATCAATACTTTGTGATAGATTGAGCCATACAATACCACAGATAAAAATAATAATCCTTGAATTTTAGCCAGTTTATATCCTGAAGATAGTGTTACCAAGATAATGAAAAATTTCAGCTGTTTGTTCATATGCTACAAAAGCACACCTTGAACTATTGCAGTGCTTGTGATGAATCGAGAGGGATCGCTCACAATACGTGAAACACGCCCATAAATGAACAACCATCCGCGACAAAAAGCGCTTGCTAGTTTTGTTACGAGAGTAAAAAATCACGCTCTTTTATTTGGTTGATCTTTTAGCCCTATTTGTCGCAAGTTCATTTACGATCACTCCCAGTTCATCACAAGGCCTGTATTGCTGTTGTTGCTTGATCTAGAACCACCACTTTTGGGAAACCAACAGCAAGTCCAATTTTTTTCATAAAACCTGTATGGAGTCTTTTGTTTAGTTACAGATACCTTTTCTTTGTGTTCTTTAGAATTTTTCTAGCCGCTTTCTTGTTGTTTTTTTTTATGCAAAATGCAAAATTATTTAAATTTATTTTAAAAAATCTAATAAAATCATAACCAAGCTTTTTATCTTATTTTTAGTATACTGATCTTCTTCGAACACAGACTCTTTGGACTCCATTTTGTATGCAAAGCTTAAGGGTCTGCAACAGGTTGTGGATGATGACTTTTGATTTCTCCAAAAGGGTACCCTTTCATTGCTGTTGTTAAATCATTTAAGTCCAATGGGACTAGAAAATGAATAAATAATGATTCTTCATGTTTTAAATTTCTGTTCATGCCAGGTTCTGACAAAACTTATTTATAAATGCTTTGGCCTGTAACAATATCAAAACCAGCTTTACATGTGAGAGTCATTGTTTTTATTGCTTTTTGGTTCAATATCAATAACTGCAAAGAATAAGAAATTTGCGTTCTTTGATTCAGATTGATGACAGATTTTTTGCAAAGGATGAATAAATCTTTTAAAAGAACTGAAGCCCTCCACTGTTATATTTGAAGGATAGCATCTCAACTTCACATCCCTGATATCATTGTAAGTGGGGTAGATGTTACATTCTTTCTATAAGGCTTAAACTCTAATCAATTAGTAGAAAGCTTTTGTTAGACTAGTACCAATTATTAAGGCCAGTGCTTCATCTGCTGAATGCTTTATCTATATTTGAAATATTTAAAATGTTCTTAGCAGCAACAACATTAGATTTATCTTTTAATTTCTTACTAGCAAGAAAAAATAATTTATTGGATGAATGAGATTCAAGCAAGTTAGATACACACTTTTTTTTAGTTTTATTAGAACTATCATCAAATGTAACTGGTTTTCAACCATGTCTACTTGTAGATGGTTCATTGTCTTTTTTTCTGACAATTAAATATTTATTAAGCCAATTCACAAACTTCTTTTTAATGTTTTTGACAGTATAGTTTTCAGATTTCCACTTTTTTTTAATAAACAAATAAACAAATAGTTAAACAGCATGCTTAAAATCAACAACTTCAAATTTAGCAATTTTTGACATTAAAATCATTATTTCTAATCCGTTGAAACCATCTTTTGCATGTTGCTTCTAATAGAGCGTGATCACCATATACCTTAACAAGCATTTAATGCTCTCAGCACTTTTCCTCAAATGAAAACAAAAATAGCCTTCCACAAATCATCACTTTCTGCTAAAAAATTTGATATTTTAACATAATTTGTATTAAAACATAAAAAAATGTTGTTTGTTTAATGACTTGATGTATATTTTTTGTATATAATGTAATATGTTTGACAGATTTTATACCAACCCAACAAAAAAAATTAAGTCTCTTTCACAACAAATGTTCCCTATTGACACAAGTATGTTAACATTCACACTATTACACCTGGTATATACAATAAACCAAATGTATAATATTATATATTTAATTTTTGAAGGTTTTATAAAAGTTACAAAAGAAAAAAATTTTACATACTTTATATAGCATTATTAAGAAATAAATTTATGAAAATTAAATCAACTTACCTCCCACACTTCCAATATTATTAGGGTATGTATGTGCAACTACAGTACCAGCTTTCATTAATCTACTTTTATAAGGTTTTATAGCATACTGATCAAAAATAGCATACTTGATTGCACCGGTTTCTAGTGCTTGAACAACCTGTTCATAACTAAAATATTTTGTTGCTAAAAAAAAAAAAACACAAATATAAAGTAGCTGAAAAGGTTCGCATTAAAACTAAAGCAGACAGAATCTGAGTAATATATATGTGTGCTTTTGTGTATTTGTGTATATATGTGGATATATATATATATGTATATACTTATACATATACACATACACACACACACACACACACACACATACATATATATATATATATATATATATATATATATATATATATATATATATATATATATATATATATATATATATATATATATATATATATATATATATATATATATATATATATATATATACACACACATAAAAATTGATTCTTGACTAAAAACCTTCAATTGACATGAAAATGAAAACTCTTTATGAAATTATTGATTCAAAAAATAAATCTATATTTTGATAAGTTTCTTGTTGTTAAATTCAAACATCACTTGACCAAACATGACCAAAGACATGGCTAATACTTGAAAACTTGATTTTCTGGAAATCAACAAAAATTGGTATGATATTCCTATTAATTTAATTTTAACTTTATTTATTTAATTTAATCCTTTAATTTTTAATTTAATCCTTTAATTTTAGGTTTTTTAAAGATTACTTAATGTATTACAGTAAAATTATTTATTATTTTTTACTATTAATTATTTTTAATAATTTGTTGAAGTTAATTTTTTTACTAAATATGTACTATCGAACAAGTTTGAAAATTTAAATTCTTTATTTATTAAGTTCAAATTTTTTTTTAAGTTCATATTTTCCCAAAATTAAAAATCAAACTCATTAAAAATTTATTAATAAAAAAGTAATTTTATCTAAAAAGAACAAATTAAGGACTTACAATTTTCAACAATCATATGATTTGATGCCCACTTGTATTCTGCTGAACCTTCTACACCTATCACCTATTATATATATATATATATATATATATATATATATATATATATATATATATATATATATATATATATATATATATATATATATATATATATATATGTAAAATTTAAAAAAACAAATATATATTTTTTCAAAAACTTTTATACGCAGCCATATTTATTGAATTTTACATACTTTTATCATATAATAAGAAAATGACTTTCAAAGATTTTATATATATATATATATATATATATATATATATATATATATATATATATATATATATATATATATATTCTAGGAAAATAATTTGGGTAGCGGTAATCCCACGGCGACGCCTTTCAGTAAGAAAATTTGACATATGTACGCATTTTTTTTCAAAAAAACAATATTTATCATAAAAAAGAAAAGAAAAAAATATCCTTAATTTTTGAGTTTGGACAGCGCTAAAATTGGCAAAAAAGGATACAGCTAAATTTCCAAAGTTCAATTTATCAAGAAGTGAGTTAATTGAGTTCAATTTATTAAGAAGTGAGTTAAGTGAGTTCAATTTATCAAGAAGTGAGTTAAGTGAGTTCAATTTATCAAAAAGTGAGTTAAGTGAGTTCAATTTATCAAAAAGTGAGTTAAGTGAGTTCAATTTATCAAGAAGTGAGTTAAGTGAGTTCAATTTATCAGGAAGTGAGTTAAGTGAGTTCAATTTATCAAGAATTGAAAGTCTTTGTAGTAAAATGAAGTTTCTTGAAACGTTGATGAAATTAGTACTTCGAACATGAAACAATGGAAGTGGCTTTAGATTATAACTTGTGGAATAATATAGTTATAGATTGTGATTGATTATTTTCCAATTATATTGCAATTTCAGATGAGGAAACTGTTGCAATGTTGGAACAGCATAATTAATTCTCACAAAAAATTATATTTTTCAATCCAACTACTCTTGCAGTACATGCTGAATTTTATCACATTTTTTTAATGAACTAATATTAAATGAATTTTTTTATTTTCATGAGAAAGTAATAATTTTTATTTTGAGAAAAACAGCCTAGCATTTTGCTTGAAAAAATCCAAAGTAATAAATAATAAAATATGTAATACATAGTTAATTTATATATATTTAGAAATAATAAGTAATAATAAATATATAAAATTCAAGAGATTAAGTTTAAAATATTAACATTTTTTTAATTACATTCTTAAAACCTTTTTTTAAAGATGAAATTATTTATTACCTTTTTACTTAATTACCTTTAAAGAACTCAACTTTACAAGAATATTGATAATGTTAACATTACAAAAATATTGATAATGTTAACATTACAAGAATATTGGTAATGTATTAAAAACATATTACTAAAAAATATTATTAGATAGAAAAAAAAATATTTTATTTAAAACTCAAGTTTTAATACATTAACACACCAGTCCCTACCACCAAAAAAAAAAAAAAAAAAAAAAAAGCTTACAGGCTCATTTGGAAAATGTTCCAATACTCTGCTAAGTTGATAAGTTGTTAAGGCTGATGATAGCTTACCAACTAAAATTCCATTAATAACTATTCCAAAAATAATCCATAACATAAATAACATTCTCCCAATAGTAAAGGCTGGCTTTTTATCACCATACCTAAATATGTTTTAAATAAAATAATTATTTGTATATGAAAAACTTTAACACACTTAAAGAAACACAAAAATGTGCTCACAAAGAATTCCATAACCTACCCTACTAATGTACTTGTAACAATTGCTAAATAAGCACCTTCAAACATTCCTGATAGAGAAAAAAAATTACTTCGAAGTTGAGCATTCTGGGGTTCCTAAAATATATTTAATTTATTTATTCAAAATAATAAGTTTATTTATTCAAAACAAATAAAGTTTTGTAAACACATAAAATAAGTATAAAAATAAGAATAGTAACTACTAGTAACCAATTGTATCAAACCAATTGTTAAAATTAAACATAGTTTAAAGTTTGCAAAAGAAAAGTTAAACATAGTATAGAGTTTATAAAAGAAATAATTAACAGTTTAGAGTTTGTGAAAGAAAAAATAAATATAGTTTAGAGTTTGTGAAAGAAAACTAAACTCACACAAACAAAAAGTATAACACCAGCTAAAATATTGAAAATGAAATATAAAAGCAAAAAACTCATTGTTCCAATAACAGTTTTTAAAAATATTTCTTCATTCTGCTTGATAATAACTTCTAGATAATCAGGTATTTCCATTATTACAAAACCAAGAGAAGCAGCAATTGAAACAAACTTAGCACCTGGAATAGTTTTATGTGGATTTAATATTGGGATAATAGCTCCTTTTAAATTATTATTACTATTAGTGATATTTAAGATATTGTCAAATAAAGAAACGTCCAAAGGTCTATATACAATTGTAACATTTTGCTTAAATGAGCTGCATTTTTGAGCACATGTTAGTAGTGATGTTTCTAATGTATTAACCAATATTCCTGAAGGAGTTAAAAAAGCTGCTGACTGTACAAAAGGAGGGCTTTGAAAATAGTTGATTTCTATATTTGGATTGTCAACCAAGCATGTTTCTAAATGTAATAAATATATTAGAATAATAAAAAAACAGCTTATCAAATAATCATAAAATTAAATATGGTTGAAAAAAAAAGTTCAAAACATACCAAATTCCACTACGTTACTATGTTTCCCAATTCCAGCTGCTGTATATCCAGCTACTTTTAACAAATATTTTGAAAAAACATTCAAATTTAACAAAGTGAAAGTAAGACTTAATGGGGAAGATTTTACTTCTACCCAGTCCTCATTAATTTGTAAGCTACCTTCCTTAATTCTCTTGTATAATATTTGATATCCAGATGGAATACCTAACCAATGATTTAATGGAATAGCTGCCCAACGGACAATTGCAGCATTTGGGTAGACATGGTTAGTCACAGCCACATTTGTTGGTGCTTTATCAGGATCTAAAAAAGTGTAATTTTCTCAAACTTTAATTAAAATAAAATAAAAGGTAAACACCATTGCAAAAAGGTGTATACCATTACACCAACACAATTATAAACTTACACCACTCAAGAGTTTCACACACTAAATCTTCAGATGGAACACCTTCTCCATCTTTTGTCCATGCAGTTATTTTAATAACATATTTTGTTATAGGCAGAAGAAAGATAAGTCGTATAGACTTTAATGAAGAATCCTGTTCAATTGAAGTATATGATGATTTATTTTTTACTTTGTAATATACACGATAATTTGTCAGTATTCCTTGTAAATAAAGTGGGGGAATATCATCCCAGCAAATTGTTAAAGATTCATGATCACTTCCACAACAACGCAAATTAAGAACAGAAATTACTGGTGCTAAAAAAATTGAAAAAAAAAACATTAAATGCACAAAATTTTACTAAAAACAGATTAAATAAAGTTATAAAATTTTGCTATAATTATGTATTTATAAAGTTTTACTATAATAATATCAATATTCTTGCACGTTTGTGATCAATATTATCGAATAATATTTAGTATATTTATTCATTTATACAAAATATTTTTATTAGTCATTTTATATGTAAAAACTATACAGAATGTAAGTTCTCATACTTAACAACATGCAATTTTTGCATGTCAGTAGGCTCTATTTTCCTAAAAAGATAAAAAAATTGAACATTAAAAAATTTTGGTAAATTTAGAAACTTCTATTTTTTACAGAGTAGATCTCTAAAGAAATAAAAGTTGTAAAAATATAAAAAATATTATCATAGTTTTTAGCAGTAAACAACTGAGTTAGTTAAAATTAAGTTTGGGTTAAAAATCATTATCCACTATGAGCACTAAACTATCACAGAAAAAATATCAAAGTCAAGATAAGTTGCTGTGATTAAATTGTAATGAGACTTTGTTAAGACTGAAGTACACAGTAAAACTGTAGTAAACTCCAGTACACAGTTGCATTATCAACCGGAATCACTATAGATGAAAGATCAGAAAAATCATTATTGTAAATGAGAAACAACACAGGACCAAGCAACAAATCTTGTGGTACCCCAGATGTTACTGAAAATGAAAAAGTGTGTTATTTATCAAATATGATTTCAATATTATGATTGGAAAGAAATAACTCAATTATCTTGAAAACTTTCCCAGATACACTATATGAAAAGACTTTATGAAGACCAATGATAATAAAAAAGACAATGAGAAGAGTTGAATAAGCCAGACTATGAGAAGACATGAACATTTCAGACTTTAGATAACACTTTTGTTATTTAAACAGCCTGTGCCTAAATGCTTTCATCTAATGCATAATAAAACCTGTTATCACAGTTAACAAGACCATTTATCACAGTTAACAAGACCATTTATCACAGTTAACAAGACCATTTATCACAGTTAACAATTCAGCAGTAGAACAAGAAGGTCAAAACTGGTTACAACAATGTTTAATGATCAACACAAAATAGATCAGAGTCCTGAAGACAGCATTTTTGAAACATGAGTTTGGTTTAGTATGTCTTTATTTTGCTCCAGTATTGTAAGTTATGTGTATCATGATAATGCCTTGCCTTGATTGTATCTTAAATCTTTCCTCATATCAGGTGTAAGCTTTTTTTTTTAATTTCACAAAACTTCTGAACTTGTGCTTCAGGGGATCCTCACAAATCTTGGTATACTTCAATAATTGTTAATGACTGACCTCATAATCCACTCATAATCATTAATCAAACAAAATTTTAATTCATTATTTTAATTTCAATAACAGTATTATAGAATCTTTGCCATCCACAAACAGTGGAAATGAAAAGTGGAGCAGTGAAAATCTTAATTCAATTTTCAATAATATTTAAAAAACAATTTGTGTAAAATACAAATTGGCCAAATTGTCCAATTGTGGTTAGTGCAAAAATAGTTAGCCTTACTTTTTTATAGCTTTATTTTTTCATCCTAAAGTCATGGTAGTAAAATCTGATTGGCGCATTCAAAGTCATGGTAGCAAATAGGATTGGTTGACTTGGTTGAAAAGTTTGAGTTATTTAATTTTTTAAATTATTTTAACACACTTATTGCATTCTTAGCCTTGCATAACGCTCTATCAAGAGACTGTGGTGAAGAGGTTCAAAATCTCTGTTTGTAAATTTATGTTTTATACTTAGCTTTATGTTTTGTAACTATTTTTGTTGTTTAAAGTTAAATTGCTTTTTATTATTAACAAAGATATGATGATACTTTTGTCTAGTAATTTTAAAAATGTTTTAGTGACATGATTTTTTGGAGATTTTTTTTTTTTTTTTTTTTAATTAAATTTTTTTTATGCAATTCACCTTCCCAAGACCATAAAGGCTAATACAGTCGAGGATGCTACTTTAGTTGTGGTTCTTTTTTTTTAATTAAATAATACTTACAGAAAATCATGTGACTTCAAATAAAGAAATTTATTATTATTTTTGGTATTGAAGCAAATAATAAAATGCGCACAATTTAATGACATGAACTAGTTTATTATATCATAAGCAATTACATATTAAGCAATGCCTAAATTATTTTTTTCTATAAAATATCTTTACTAAAAATCAAGATAAATGTTAGTGTTTGTTAAAAATAAACTTTAAATCTTTTAAACCCTATTAGGGCGTTTCCATAGTACTTATTTTTACTTAGCAGCTCTCTCATTACTCTATAACTTCTAAATAAGAACCTTGATGAACAAGAACCGCTGCGTGGAGAAACAAGTTGATATATATATAAATATTTAAGAGAACTGTTTTTGTACACATTGTTTTTTAGTGCTTTCTTGCATTCATTTTTAAATTAGTTAAACAAATGTTTATTGTCTGCATAATATGACATTGATGACACTGATACTACTGATGTACCTGATGACATTTAACTGAAATGTCATAGAGATTTGGAAAGGTTTAGAAAAAATAATTTTTTTTTAAAGAAAAAAGTTCAAAAAATAAATAATTAATGAAACTGAATTTTAAAAACCACAAAAACTTAGCTATATAGACTAGAAAATATTTGGTTTTGTCATAAAAAATGTTTTTTTTTTAAAATTATTTTATACTGTTTTGGGTATTTTATTTTTTTTATTTTAAATTTTAACTTCATGTGCATTTAAGTTTTATCATTTTATTTAGAAATATGAAAAATAAACAAACTAGTTTCCAAACTACTTTTGTACTTCTTGATTTGATATTTTTTAATGATTTAATTTTTTAGAAAGACAGAGTAAAATATCATTTTAACAGAAAAAAATTAAGGTATTCTTTTAACTTATATTTTACTTATAAAAAACTATTAGCTTGTTATTTATATTAATTACAACTAACAATAAAGATTTAAATTATAGATACATTAGATTAAAATTAGCATGACATTGTTCACAAATTATTTGAAAACTTGTAGCAAAGTAAATGTGTAAATTTCAGTAACTGAAAGTGAATTGGAAAACAATTTGGATAGTAATTACATTTACTGAATAAGTAATTTAAATAAAAATTAAAAAAATAATAATAAATTAAAATTAACAATAATAATTTAAAATTAATAATAATAAATTAAAATTACTATTGAGATTACAAATAAAAAACTTCAGACAAAATAAATAACACAAATTTTAAAAAATTCAAAATTAAAATTGAAATACAACGTACTCCCTTCCACTGTGCTAACCACTAACGGTTCACTGAACGAGCCATTATACTTATTGTTAATGGCAGCTGATATAGTGTAGTTAACAAAACCAAACAAATTTTCTATCTGAACACTTGTTGCATTTGGATCATTAATTATAATTGTCCTGCAAAAAAAAGTAATAAATGAAAAAATAAACAACTATATAATATATCTAAAGATAATATCTTTTTAACCCCTTAACTGTGGTGTAGGTTTAAACATTAGATTTAATTAAAATAATTTAATAATAAATTTAAAATTAGATTCTCTATTACAGAAAAATATATTTGTTTAGGATTATTTTAAGTTGTTTACTTTTTTTTCGTATAGTGCACCATAATTTGTAAATGTTTTATTAAAAAAAAAAAATAATCAAAAAAGTTTTTCACTCTACAAAACATTTACATGTTTGGCAAAGTGGAAAACCCAGTATTAATGACTGTTGCACTGCACTAAGCAGTAACCTGCTTTAGTTATGGCAGGACATTGTGCCGATAACCAGTTATAATAGAAATGTTCTAAAATAAATATTTAATAAATTTACATACTCATTAACTTGTAGTAATCCATTATAAATTGCTGCAGGTAGGCTCCTTCGTTTTCTTGCTACTGGTTCTTCAATAGGCATATAATCCTCTTCACTAATAAGAGCCATCGCAATAACTGTATATCCAGTGATAGGACCATAAATCTGTGATAAATCTGGGGGTTCCCATGAAAAATTCAAGCTATTTACACTAACATTGGCATCAAAACCTGATAGTAACGCATCAGGGGCTAAAAACAGAATAAAAAAATAAAAAATTTATAACAAATATATATAAAGCAATAAATATTAATTTATTAAACATATCGAAAGTTACAATAATCTTATTTATAATATAAAACACTAATTTATTAAATAATTAATCTATTTTGTTATTAACTGATTTTAACTATTTAAAAAATATATATACTTTTATATTTATACTTTTTTATATAGTATTACTGTATAATTATCTAATTATTAAATTCTTAAATTATTATTGCTCTATTTGTAATTTTTATTTTAATCACATAAATCTTGAGATTTTAAAAATGATCGAAAAAAATCAGAGAAACTTTATTGCATTTATTACAAAAGTATTTTATTTGTACCAGATGCAGGTGTAATTAGAAAAATATCATTATCTATTTATCTTGTTTATTGTTTAGAAATGAAATAAACCTAAAAATATTCAAACATATTATAAAATGATCTAATAAAATTAAACATGAACTGATGAGTATTATGATCATTTGTAACTGGTAAATATTATATAGACAAATAATAGATACAAATATTTAGGTAAATTTTATTCTAGAGGATGTTTTCATTTAATGACTTCTTACTATTAATAGACTATACAATAATACTATGAAAACAGCCTTAAGGTAGTAAGTCATAAAAAGGCTATATATATATATATATATATATATATATATATATATATATACATATATATATATATATATATATATATATATATATATATATATATACATATATATATATATATATATATATATATATATATATATATATATATATATATATATATATATATATACGTATACATATATATATATATATATATATATATATATATATATATATATATATATATATATATATATATATATATATATATATACATAGCTGTAGCTGTTTTCGTAAATTTTTTGTATTCTCTGCGCAAATCTTCCCTGATATTTCACAGCAGCTGTTTTAGTAAATTCTCTGTATTCTCTGTGTGAATCTCTCCTTGATACTTAATGTTGTACTATTTTAAATTGATAAAAAAGCTTTTTGAATGACACAATTAAACCGAAGTAAACCTTAAACCAAAATTTAAGGTTTAAACATTAAACCAAAGTTTTTATATTTTACTAATTTTAAAATATTGGCACAAAGTATCTTAACAAGCTACATCAATTTGCAGATAACTAGAATATTGATTTATAAAATTAAAATAATAAAGAAAATACTAAACAAAGACATTTTGTTTTAAAATAACCTTGCAAAGAGTAAGGCTTCATTCAGAAAATAAGAAATGGGTCTATTTCTACTTTTTCAATAGAAACAAAAAATGTATATCTATAAATGTATATCTATAAATAGTTTATCATTGATTCAAAGGCTTTGCTAAATCTAGATTTAGTTTGAATACAAATTATCAACCAGATTTAGTGGTAGTTGTACAACATATATTAAACAGACTGGTAACTATTTGTAAAGTTCTAGAGATTTCCAGGTTAAAAGTCATTATCAAATTTAAAAAGGAAAAAGGAAAAAATGAAGCAAGAAGTAGATGACAACTGTTTTTTGAAATATAAAGCATTAAAAACAGTAAAAAACTGAATCATTCTGAATTTCTGAATTTCTACTTTTTGTATTAATCAACTATTTATTTATTTCATTTACCCACTATTTCCATTTTAAAAAAAAATGATTTTGTTCAGAATTCTGTCAAATTGTTGGTTCTGGTATCCGTCATGCTTGCAACAAAAAAATTGCTGTTTAAAGTGTCCAGTACTTAATTACTTAACCTAAATGTTGCTGAGAGAGATGTTTTTTCACTCTAAAAGAAAAATCTGTTGTTTGTGATAGTACAAACATAAAACTTGCATATAAAGTTTAGAACTGAATTTTAAAATGTTTTACATTTTTATAAAATAAGTCAAAATATAAAAAAATAATGCTTTACATTTTTATAAAAGATGCAACTTCTAAATCATTTTTCAATGGTTTTCAGCCACTAGTAAATTAACTTAAACAAAAAACCTCTAAAAAAATAGCAGTGATGAATATCTATATTACATAATTTCAGTTGGTGGATAATGGCTGATATCACCAAACAAAAAAAGTAAAGCATTAACGTTATGTCTAATTTATAGGAATTGTTGTAGTTCTGCAAACTGCTCCATACATTACTAAAAAACTGCTTTCCACACAAATTTACATTTTTACTTATTTACATTTACTGTATTACTTTGCTTATGAATTTGCATTTTAAATATTTCCTTAAATCTGACTTTTTGTTATTCACTAGTTTTTATGTTTTAGAGAAATATTTTTTAATTATTTTTTTTTGCATTTTGTTGCATGTGCAGCAGTGCTTATGCAACAAAATGAAAAAAAAATGACAGCTGATGTATTACCCGAATGCTAATTTATTTTGTTGATTGCTTCTTCATTTCTTAATTTCTTTAAAGCTTCCTTTGGCTTGACAGCCAGCTTGACATATTTGACTCCCTTCGGCTTGACAGCTTGATCTTTGCAAGACAACTTGATCCTTTTATGCAAACATTCAATTTTATAATTATTTAAAAACACATATAAATGAACTTTATTCTTTGTTTAAACTTAGAGCAAAATAAGGTAAATAAAATAGAGGATATAAAGAAATAGTTATGACAATATTTATTCTTTATACTAAAACTTTGCAAACATTTTTTCAAAATATTTGCAATACTTTTTATCAATGAAGCAGGTATTAACAAAAAGAATTGTTTGTTATTTATGAATTTTGATGAAATTGGCTATTGATCAAGGAAAACAACACATAGTTTACAAGCGTGGTGCTAAAATGGCCATTAAAATTTTTTGGCAACAATGAAAAAATTAACTATTGCATCAATGCTGCTAATAACCGTTGTGCATCATACATGGTCGCATGTATGCAAATAGTCACTGGATTTTAAAATATTAGTTTGTTTCCACCAGACATTAATAAAATCAATCAGTCAAATTAAAAATTGCTGATACATTTCAAACACTCATTTGAAAATCTCAACCAACAGTATCATGCTAGTACCACTAGTAGCATCAATAATTACACCCTTTCAGCAGCTGCCTTCCAAATCTTGAAAAAAAGATTGGGATCAGCCCAGTCACAGCAATACAAAAGCACCAAGTTTAATCGTATCAAAAAATGCCACACAAATTAACAACTAAACTCATTCTACAGAACCTCTAAACAACTCAACTTGTCTTATTAACCCCAAATATAAGAGCAAAATGAAATGCTATTTTTTCAATTAAATTTGATTTCTTAAAAAATTTAAAGATTTATTTGATTAGTATAATAAAAATTGATTAGTATATATTTAAAATTCTTGCTAATAGCTTAAAATTCTTTACAAGTTATATTTTGCTTATTTAATTTGCATAAATTACGCATAATCATTTTTATGTATTTACTTCAGAAAATCAAATTTAGAAAATTAAAGTATAAACAGACAAGTTTAAATTACCCTGTTGATCTGTAGATGCAAATAAGCTTTGAAGATTCATAGGCCCAGATCCCTTTAAATTTTTACAGTATACTGAAAACTCATATTCTGTATATGGTTGCAGATCAGTTACATCAACTTCTGTTGTTAAATAACTAAAATATATTACCTCATTTTATATATAAAAAATATAAACTCCAGATAAACTCATTAATTCCTAAATACATACATACATACATACATGCATACATACATACATACATACATACATACATACATACATACATACATACATACATACAAACACACATACATACATACGTACATACATACATACATACATACATACATACATACATACATACATACATACATACATACATATATACATACATACATACATATGTACGTACGTACGTACATACGTATGTACGTACGTACATACATACATACATACATACATACATACATACATACATACATACATACATACATACATACATAGATACATACATACATATATACATACATACATACATACATACATATTAGGGGTAGTCATTTTGAGGAAATTTTTGATTCTAAAATACCATACACTCTAGATTTGGGATAAATGTTAATAAAACAACTCCCAAAAAAATTGAGCTTGACAGGACCACTTAATCCTTAAAAAAAATCTCAAAAACCATCAAAAATTGCTGATTTCACGATTTAACTACAAAACTTTGAAATTGTTTCTTTCCAGGTTGTTTATTTTTACTTTTGTATTTGATTAAAAATACATGGTATCATAGTTTTTTATCAAAAATTATTTTTATTTTTGTATTTTGAATTACAATTTTGAATTTGATTATAGTTTCATGTTATTGGATTAAATTTCAAGTTCAAATAATTTCAGTTATGTTCTGTTCACCACTTTTCTTTTTATCAAGAGAAGATAAGCTTTCAATAAATTTACTTTTAGAAAGTTTGAACGTCTTCAAGGTGTTCTGAAAGTCTTCCAGGTATTCTGAATGTCTTCCAGGTATTCTGGAAGTACACCGAGCTTTTTTAACAGTTAGCAATGTATTCTGTTTATCTCCATCATTGTTGTATTGGTGAATAAATTGCTGCATCATTCCAATAGATTTTTCTGAATGATCATTTACTACAATTAAAGATTTGGCATAGTTATGAAAGTTCTTAAAAAGCTTTAGGTAGTAAAGTGCTTTAGATAGGAACCTAGCATAATGAACTGCTCCGGGTTTTCTTAGTTTTACTGAAGACAGAGAAAAGTAACTCACAACAAGTTCTGCAAGCTCCTTTCTATCTTCTCTGATAAAATCTTTATTTTCTTTTCCCTTTGTGATGTATTTTTAACAAAAGTTTAAAGACTCTTGTGCGGCTTTCTCAAGAAAGGTTCCCCTTACTGCTTTCCAAACAAACTTTATTAGTTCTGTTTGATTGTAAATAAAATGAGGACATTCAAAAACAGTTTTTAATTTTTCAAACATAGGATTGGTCTGGTCCTGCGGAATGTTCATCTGAAACTGAATTACAAAAATGAACAATTGTATTCCTTAAGAAGGTCCATTACACCATTGCACTGATCTTCACCAAAGGATGACGCTAAAGGAGGTACTCTAAGCAGGTATGTTTCACCTTTAATATTTACAAGTACAGCCAGTCAATCAGTTTTAATTATTTTTCCTTTCTTTAGTTCATTTAATGTTTTGCCATCAAAATGTACTATGCATGGGTATGGGGATTCATTCATTGCTTGTTGAACATCTTTTGATATTATGCATATATTACGAATGGCATATTTCATTTTCCTAACTGCTGTAGACTGGCTAAATTTAAAATTTGTCAGATCAGCTGATTGAGTTGGAATTGCACCTGTAACTTTATGCAAAACACTTAGAGAAATCACACTGATTGTAACCATAAGAGCTACATTACCAGCAAAAATATCTATGGGAATTTCAGCAGTGACATTTTGTTGAAAAGGTTTTCTTTCAAACCACTCTCCAGGATTAAAATCAGAACCATGCAAGAAGTCCACACTAGTATGCATATCAATCTTAATATAGTTGTCCCCTCTAATTCTTTATATTGTTGTTTCACATGTGCTTACTCTTTCTGCTACTCACTGTTGCCTAAAAATATCAAAAGAATTTAATAATTATTAATTTAATTTAGTTATATGAAAAATAGTGATTAAACATTGTTATTTTTGTTTAGTAGTTTTTATTTTAAATCTTTTAAAGTGGATTGCAAATTGTATTTCTAAAATCAATTGTATTTTAATTGTATTTCTAAAATCAGGAATGCCAGCCCAAAATATTTTGTAAACTCTTGTTGCTGTTCCAAATCAACAGCGGATTCCCTTTTTTCATGCTTCTTAAGTTTTGAATATACATTGTCCAGATTTGAGAGATTTTTCACTAGACTTTGATCATTTAGCATAGAAAATCCAGCTTTAATCCATGGCTCTTTTACCTTGGCCAAAATACATTCACACTTACTTTCTATTGCACATCTTTGAAATTTTTTTTGAGAAGGACAAGCAAAAATAGTGACTTTTTTTGATGTTCTGGGCAAAAATGATTGTTTGTAAGCTAAGTGTTGCAGTATCTCCATCGCTGTTGGAAGCTGACACCCTTAATTACAAAAAAAAAGAAATAAAAAGTTTAGCTAAAGTTTTTAAGTCAACAGATTCATTATAAAACTAATTATTACCTTTTATTGCTGGTTTTGCTTCTTCGATAATGAATAGTTTTTTTAGACCTTAGCGTTCTTTCACTTTCTGTTTTCTGACCACGTTCTTCTTCTTCATACATATTTAAATTAATTTAATTTTTACTAATCTAAAAGATCAAAATTAAAATAATTATTGTAAAACAATTTACTACTGCAACAAATAGAACCATTGAATTGTTTTTTGAGCTACTATAATTGAATCTTGTCAAATTCCCACCTCATAGAAATTACTAAATTTTATTATAGATTTACATTATTGATGAAAAAAGTTAAGCATGAATATTCTGGACAATTAGTAAAAATCTTTTGTTAGAAACATAAATGCGGTAATTATATTTTCACACATTGTAATTTTTTCAAATCAAAATACAAAAATAAAATATTTTTTGAAAAAAACTATGATACCATGTATTTTTACTCAAATACATAGGTAAAAATAAACAACCCAAAAAAAAAAAAAAATCAAATTTTTGTAGTTAAACTTCCCCTGGACCTGTGAAATCAGCAATTTTTGATGGTTTTTGAGAATTTTTTTTCTAAAAAAGTGCTTAGGGGGTAAGGATTGAGTGGACCTGTTGAGCTTAAATTTTTTGGGAGTTGTTTTTTTAACATTTGTCCCAAATCTAGAGTGTATATTGACATTTTAATGATGTTGCCATTTAAAATTGTACAAAGTTTTAATTTTTTTATTTTAATTTGTGTGAGGTTAATATAGCAGGGCATTACCAAAAAATCACGCACATATTTTTTTTTTTTTTAAACATCTTTGCTTCCAACAAGGCTGCAAGCAACCACTAATTAGTGTTGGATGTTACTGGAAAAGAAAAGATGAAGATTGTAGAGCAAGATAACAATTGAAAGACGACTTAAAAGATTGCAAATTATATGAATCAGGAAAACAAAATGAAGGAAGCGAATTCCAAATAACTAATGTTCAAGGAAAATAACTAGACAAGTAAGAGTTTTTGGAGCACTTAGGAACAGTAACAGAAAAAGGATGAGACTTAATTGAATGACAAGTAACACGAGAATGAATTTTAGTAGATGGCACATATAGAAATCTCCTAACATGTCAACATTAGAACAGTGTTCTAATGTTGACATGTTAGGAGATATCAATGGTCAATATGTTGGTAGATGACAGTTTTCTATAAAAAAAAAAAAAGATTTTAGAGTGAAATTTTTTTGGTTCTTCGATGTAAAATTTTTTAATTGAATCATTCAGACCCTAGTTATGAACTCTGCCAATGTTGGCGCAATTTTTTTTTTTTTAGAACAAACAATTACTTATTGGGATGTTTGTAAATACATTTATAATCTACAAATGAGTTTGTAATAATTCTCTTAATTATTTCAATAAAGAGCATTGGGGAAGACTTTTTAAAGTCTTCATCGATTTTAATGATTGCTATATTTATATATATGCTATAATTCCTTAAACAAATGTTTTAAATATTTTTAAATTTTTACAATCATAGATAAAGCTGTAATAGCCACAGTTACCCAAATAAAAGAGGCACTTGCGGCTGCAAAAAAAGCAAGAATGGCAAAAAAGCTTACAAAAAAGACAAATAAGTAGTTTCTACAGGAAAATCTCTACAAACAAGCAATCCTACAATTTATTTGAAAGATTGTCTATTGAATCAATAGACCTAAAAATTTTAACCAATGAGAATGCATACTACCTTGATGACGATGAATTCAATGACACCAATACTGATACATCTGATGTGCTGAAAGGAAGATTCATAATCATAAAGGTTTATTGATGTGGAAAACAATTATGTCATAGATATATAGGAGCAGTTGTTAAAAAAACTGAAAGTGTGTATGAAGTGGAGTTTTACAAAATGAAAATCCTTTCTAATACATTTATAAAAACTAATGAAAAATCTGCAATTGTTGCCTATGTAGTGCTTGCATTTCAAGTTTCTACAAAGGACTATGTAGAAAAGGGTTTTGTTTTAAAGATGATACAATTTAAGTGTATTTTGAATGAGTACCAATTACAATAATTTAAAAATAAAAAAAAAACCATCATAATCAAAATTTCATATTTATTTATTTGATGTCAATAATCTTCATTATAGCAGCATTCAGAGTTGCTGTTCCAAAAATGCTAAAGTTAGCAACTTAGAATGATAAATTGAGAATTTGACGCAGTAAGTTCAGCATACTTAAAAAACAAACAAAAAAAATACCTCAATAAAACTTATAAGATTGATAAATTATTGATAGTCCTGCATAATAAAAAGTAATTATCCATTATAATAAATGCACTACACCCTATTGAAATATTAAAGGCTTTTGTTTCAAAAAATATAAAATGCCCTCTTTCAATAAAATTCAATAAAAAAAATCTTTCAACAAAAAAAATCTGAAAAAGAGAAAAATTTGTAAGTGTTAAGATTGGCTCTGATGTGATCTTGATAATAAACATCAAAAGCACTAACAAGGATACTACCTGTGTACATTTTGTTTTGACGATCTTAAAAACACACAAGACAGGACCAAATACCCTTAGCGCCTGGGTGCATAACTACACACATTTCAGTACCATAACCTCCTGCTGTTTGTTTATTGTCGGTTAACCCTTTTCCAATTAAGAATTGATCACGTATTGACTTTCTATTGCTTATAAAGGTCAAAAAGGTGCCCCAGAATTATGGGGGTGTTGACCCCATAACCCCTAATGATGATATATAACTTATAACACTGATTACAAATAACTAATAACAATGGTTATTTAATAATAATTAATAGCAACTTATTTTTTAGTACTTGTTTAGAATATCTATTTAGTATATATTTATCATTAACACCTCAACACTATTTCATCATCAGAAATGGACTAAATTAAAATCATATTTATTGTCTCTTTTCTTTTCATTAATTTCAAAATGTACTAATATTTTTAATGAACAATAATAAATAATAAAATAACTTTTGCTTCTCTAATTATAATAATATGCCTTGCTTTAGGAAGCAATCGTGGTTGAAAATTGACCTGAGCCAGGGCTGATTTTTGATAAAATATAGCCGGAGCTGGGGCCAGGTTTGTGACGATGGCTGAATAAATATTTATTCATCCTAATGTTTTTTTTTTATATTTAAAATTCATCTTATATTTAGTATACATATGCATATATGAACATCATTATGATCAACATGATAATCTTAATTACCATTGTCATCATCATCATCATCATCATCATCATCATCATCATCATCATCATCATCATCATCATCATCATCATCATCATCATCATCATCATCACCATCATCATCATCATCATCATCATCATCATCATCATCATCATTATCATCATCACCATTAGGTCTTGCCTATCCACCTTTACCATTTAATCTTCTCTCACACCACAGATCTATCTGATCATTTTCCTTTTGGCAAAAACTACACTATATAAATTTTAAAGTTAATATAAATATGTAAGGATATTGTATGCCAGTATCTAAATAAATAGCAAACATATATGTTTATATTCATATTATGTATGCATAAAATCTTTTTATGGGCCTGATCCTTCATAGGTCTGATTTTTTTACTTCTTCCTAGAATAGGGCTAGGTTATTTGGAAAGAAAATTTTGACTCTTGAATCTAATGGCCATATTCTTCATGTCATACCAGTTAAACAGATTAACCCATTGTTAAACATCCAAATCACTCTGCTTCCAATGCCAAAGTTAATTCTCAATTAATTACTACTACAGTTTTTGCTTTACACAAGATTTCCATTAAAGTCTTTAAAAAGTGTTTTGCAGAACTCTCTTAAATTTTTTCTAAATTATTAAAAAGTGCTAAATATGTGGTTCCAATTTTTAAAAACTCTAGAAAACACTTTGACATCTCCAACTATCCTACAATTAGTCTTTACTCTATTATTAGTTTCATTATATAAAGTTTTTGAAATTATCAAATCATTACTTTCTAACTGCAGTATTAAAGTTATTCTTGAAGACCTACAGTCTTCTCCATTTTGAATAACTTTAAGGGTACCACAAGATTTTATCTTTACTCCTATTTTTAAGTAACTCTATTTGCTGGCGACTCAACTTTATACTCTTGTCTTGATAAAAAGTCTTCACTTTTCGATTGCTTACAACAAGCCAAATTTTTATTTTGATTTGTGGATTTTAAGTCTGGACTTAAAATCCACAACTTTTGTTAGAAAACAAAACTTATTTATTTACTGCAAAAAAATATTGCAATATTGTTGGCATTCCTATATTGACAAATAACAACCCTCTTACTCTCAGACAAAGTCTAAAAGCACATTGTAAATGCAATTAGACCTGGTTTATTTGCCAAGCTTGAGACACTCTCTCATTGTTGTAAGGTTGCATTTCTTTCTTTTTTCTACAAATACTATCATGGTCAATACTCAAACGACCTATCATCTCTATGGCGATAAACTAAAACTCATTCTTTCTTGGCTTCTTATTCAACAAGTTGAACCCTTTACTCTATCTGTGCCTTCATGTTATAAAAACTTTCATTTTTTTTCCTTGTACATCAAAAAAACCTTATAACTCTGACCCATCTTTATGTTTTCCTTTTATATACAAACTACAATTTTTTAAGTTTTCAGTTAACCAATCCTAGCTTTTTAATCTTATTCTCTATTTTAAAGTAACTCACAACTTAATAGTGGTTGCTTGCAACCTTGTTGGAAGTAAATAAGAGTTTGATAGTATATAAATATATGCTATTATTTAATAAATAGTAAATGTAAGTAACAAAATTATAATATATAAAGTATTACAAACTTTTTCTAGCCCCGGATATATCAACCTCTGCTAAATTTTATAATTTTTCTGGGGCTGGAACCGGGTTGTCAAAAAGTCTCATTTTTTAGTTGGGGCTGGGATTCCAGTCACTTCCTACCTTGCCTAACTCTTAAAATCCAAAGCACAAATATTGATAAACAAAAAAGTACTTCCCTTTGAACTTTACTTTTTGTTTACAATGCAAGAGGTAGAGTTCTACCACTACACTGCTACCTTGTACTTTCCTACCACTACACTGCTACCTTGTAACTTAATTCTTTTATTTTGAACATACAGTTTGAACCAAAATATTCTTTTTATACATTTATTATTTAGTTTCAAACCAACAACTATAACCTTGGGTACAAACCTAGTCATCAGTCTCCTTGCAGTTTTGAAATTTTGTTTAAAGCTTTAAACTTTTTTAATAATTTTAATTTCTTACTCAACACAACTTGTGGATTGCATCATACTATCTCGTTTAGTATTTACGCAGAACATTCTGTTTTCTAGCACTCCCCATGATTTCCAATTAACATCATTCCATTTGACATGTATTGAAGTAGAACTTGTAAAATTTGCATATGTCACATTAGGAGCAACTGTTGGAACTAAAGAAATAACAGTTTCTAAGTGTTCTTATTTAATAAAATAATAATTTTTTTATAACTAGTAATAATTACTATACTTATAATACATAACAGTAAGTAACCATAATAACTATAACATTATGTTTATACTTGGTGAATATGTCTTTAAATTGATAGGAGCAGTTTTTTTTCCGCAACCACCAGAAGTGCAACCAGAAACTGTACAATTGTATGAAGATTCATAATTCAAGCCTGTAGCTTGACCTTCAAGTTGATTGTCAGAGATTTCAAATTGCCTTGAAAGTTTTGTTTTTAAATTTGTACAAATTAACAAATATTGGTCCACAATACCATGTCTTAAGCTATATTCAACTTCAAGCCAAGTAAAATTGAATTCTGATGGTGAAGCAACAATACCTGTGAAGTTCAGTGGTGCACCAGTAGGTTCTACAAAATTAAAAAAAAAAATTATTTATAAAAGAAAAAAAAGTTAAATTTAATAAAAATAATCCATAGGAAAAAAAATTATAATAACAATATAGAGTACTGTAGCAAAAAATTTAATAGAATCATAGTAGGCTAAGCATATGTTTTTAAAATTGAAACTTGATCTAAAGTTCTAGATATAATAACACAAATTTTAAAGGAGATAAAAAACACAATTTAGATTTTTGTTAAATGTATCCAGATGTAGAATTACTTAGTAATAATCTATTTTTTCAGTAAACAGATTTAAATGCCAGATCCATTTTATTAAATTTATTTTAAATTATTAAGAAAAATTAAAAACAATCTATTGTGTTACAAACATTATTTAATTATGCAATTATGTAAATCAATATATAAAATACAATGACGTATTATAGTTCTAGTATCAAGGTGGAAATTAGTAACACTTTTTGTTACATTTAGTTGGCCATCACTATTTTATATCAGTTTTTTATAAACTATTTGGTTTGTAATGAAAATATATAGAAGCTTTTATGCTGATTTGACTTATACAGTTGATTTTAATGAAATGAATTTTGTATTTACAACAATTGTGCTAATTATTGATTAATTGAAAATTTTTTTGTCTCTGAAATGCTAAAACTATGTTTTTGCATAGAGAAAACTTGAACAAGAAAAATTATGAGGAAAAAAAAAGCAGACAAGTTTGGAGAGTTTCAGCTATATTTAATTAGATGTGGTTAAAAGTTACAACATTTAACAAAAAAATTAAAATAATAAAAGTCTTCAAATAAATAACTTTAAAAAAAATTGTCTTCAGCTTTTTATTTAAAATAGGACTAGGTACTAGGTACTCTTTACTTTATCTAGTATATAAAAAAGTAGTCAACTAAAAATTTTACTTTTTCTAAAAGAATGTAAAGCATGTAGTATAGTATAAAAAAACCTGTTTTTTTGCAAAAAAAAAAATTTTGTGCAAAAAACAAAAAAAACAATGAAAAATATGTAAGGCTTTAAAAAAATTTAAACAAAATATTTTTTTGGCATTATTAAAATAACATTTTAATTACAAACAAATTTTTTAAATCTATGAAAATCTTCTTTCAAGGTTACACATACTTTTAAATACTTTTTTTTGACAGTATTAGGGATTTTACCCAAACTGCTAAACACTTGAACCCAAATATCTTAAGAACTTGGCGTGATTAAGAACTTGATGTGATGGTGAACTTGACGTGATGATAAACTTGACGCTTGATGGTGAAAAATATGCATTTTTAGCTCAAGTAAAAGAAATAGCATATCAACTAAACTTTAATAAGTTTAACTTTTTATTTTAATAAACCTTAATAAGTTTGCCTTTTTTTTTTTAATAAACTTTAATAAGTTTGACCTAATACTTTTTAAGCATTAATGAATTTGTTAAATAATTATAAATAACTCTATTAATTTTTAAATTTTTTACATGTTTAAAAGCATTATTTAAACACAATTTTAACATCTGTTAATCTTTATTTTATAAAAGAAAAATGTTTAAAAACCTTAAAAAAGCAAAACCTACCGCTTTCATCTGTTGTGATATTTATGAACATGTAATTCTCAAATACTGTCATTAAATATGATTCAACCTTGCAACGAACATTATAAACAGTAAAAGAAGTAAGATTGTTTATTGAATAACTTGTGAGATTACTACTTGTATTTTTCAACCAATTTAAACTATCAGATGGCTTATATGCACAAGAGTATCCAATAAAATTGCTTGAATTCTGCATCATAGTAACATTAAAAGCATCCCATGAAACTTTGAATGATGTCTTAGTTTGATCCACAGTTGTTTGCGGGAACGGTACTAAAAAAAACAAATTTTTTATTTTTTTCCCTATTTTACAACTTATGAATTAACTTACTCAGATTATCAATGAATATCACAATTGACACAATTATACTTAAACAATTGACTTATTGTTATTATTGTTATTATAATTGACTTATTACTTATTGTCTCTATTTATACCAGAGATACAAAGTCCCAAAAGAACTCATTTATACTCATATAAAAGGATTTATACATTATCATAAGCACAATAAAATTCTCAAGCGTGTAAAAAAACAAAAAAATGTATGCATGTCGCTTTGAATTAACTTACTTTAGTCTATTAGGAAATATTCTAGTTAAATAAATTTAAAGAAAAGATAAAGGAGCATAAAACTATATAAATTATTGCATCATCAGTATGACTTTTTTTTCGACTTCTACTTCAAGAGCATTAAGACGTGTATTTGCTGCAAAAGACTTAAATTACTAAAAACTTATTTAATTCATTATTTTTTTGAAATAGTTCTTTCTTTATATTTATTTGAGATTCCTTCTCTAGTTTCTTTTTTTTTTTTTACTGTTTCTACTATTCTTGATTGATTTACAAGTCAGGGTTTATGTTTTAGTCGCCTTGTTTTTTCTTGCCTTTGTCATTTTTTTTTTTTTTTTATATATGTATTTTTTTTTGCTTTAGCTGTCTGTTTAGTTTGATTTGTTATTAATTTATCTATTTATTTTTTATTTTTTGTTTTTGAAATAAGGAAAACATATATATAAATATATAAATTAATAAATATTTTGTTTACAAACTTGGTTTCTCTAGACATAAAAATTAATTTAGTAAGGTTTTTGTTACATTTTTCTCTTTGTAAATTTGTTTAAATTAAGCAACCATTAAATTTTATTTTTGCAATTATCTTAATGTGAATGTCATTTATGCTTCTTTGTTTTAAAGTACTGAAACATTTACTTTCGCAAATTGTTTTAAAACTTGTAAATACACTATAAAAATATTTACATATTGTATTGCAATTAATATTATCGATCTCTAATAATGGTGAACTCTCAAACTGTTCAGGGGGAATGGTAAACTCTCAAACTGTTCAGGGGGAATTGAATGAACTCTCAAACTGTTCAGGGGGAATTGAATGAACTCTCAAACTGTTCAGGGGGAATTGAATGAACTCTCAAACTGTTCAGGGGGAATTGAATGAACTCTCAAACTGTTCAGGGGGAATTGAATGAACTCTCAAACTGTTCAGGGGGAATTGAATGAACTCTCAAACTGTTCAGGGGGAATTGAATGAACTCTCAAACTGTTCAGGGGGAATTGAATGCTTTTAAAATAGAGCATGATAAGCAGATTGATGAAATGATGAATAAAGTTTTTAAATTAGAACTTAAATTAACCAAAAAAAACAATAAAATTTCCGATTTAGAAAAAAGAGTTGAGTCTATGGAAGAGAATTTCACAGATTTCCCAACACTTAAAAATTCCGGATGGATTACAGAATGCGGGGTGAGTAAAAAGCAATCACCAGATTATATTGAAGTGCTTTCTTTTTTTTAAATGATAAAATTTTTCAACAGTAACTTAGGCAATAGAATAGGAAAAATTAGATTAAATAAAATAGAGATTGAATAAAATACAGACAAATAACATAACCAGTAAATAAAAATATGTGTTGATCAACCATTAAACACAAAAGGAAGATTTAGCTTTACAACTAAGTAGTGCGTTGAGATAAGCTAAGTAGTGCGTTGAGATAAGCTAAGTAGTGCGTTGAGATAAGCTAAGTAGTGCGTTGAGATAAGCTAAGTAGTGCGTTGAGCTAAGTAGTGCGTTGAGATAAGTAGTGCGTTGAGCTAAGTAGTGCGTTGAGATAAGTAGTGCGTTGAGATAAGTAGTGCGTTGAGATAAGTAGTGCGTTGAGCTAAGTAGTGCGTTGAGATTGAAAGCTTGTTCAAATTTTAATTAGCAGATTTAAAATTTTCTTTAAAATTAGCAGATTTAAAAGACAGATCTAAAATTTACATAAAATCAATACTCAAAAAAAATTATAAACAATAATAATAACAAATTCAAAATCATACTGTCATTATTAATGAACTTTTTTGTTTTTAATTATAAAATAAAATATTTAGTTTATTTCAACACTTTTTGGATATTAACTTTTTGCTTTTGGTGTCTGCATCAAGCATAAGCAAAAGCTAGAAGTAGTCAGGGATAAGTCTGTTTTAAATGTGTTTTAAGTCTGACTTACACTCCTTATCTTAAGGCTATAGGTTGAGTATAGTCTAGAGATAGTGTTAGAATAAAAATATTTATCCTTAGTAAATTTTGACAGCAACTGGTTTATGTTTTTTTTAAAAGAATGCTAGACATAGAGGTAAGCAGAAAACTTCTGTTAAATAGTTTTGTAAACCTTGTTGGTCTTGTAAACTTTTAAGTGAATTGCTTCCATCAATCCTTTAGAAATATTAATTACATTTAAAGTAACTTTTCATCATTAGCATATGATTATTAATCAATTCACTCACTCATCATGAAACCAGGTCATGCTTTGAAACCTCTGAATACTTTTTGAAGTACTATCATTTAGCACTTCTTTATTATTCTTTTTTTCTTGTATTAGAATATTCTCTTTTCAATGTTGTTTTTGATTTCTTGCCTTTTATTATCTATCAGCCAATATTGTTGTCATTTTTAATTGCTTAGAACCAGCCAATGTTGAACCTGATCTTTCTTCCATGACAGTTTGGGCATTGATTGTGGTTTTAAACTTTAAACAAAATTCAGTTTTTTACTGCTAATATTTATTGCAATATATATATATATATATATATATACATATATATATATATATATATATATATATATATATATATATATATATATATATATATATATATATATATATATATAGTATATATATATATATATATGTATATATATATATATATATATATATATATATATATATATATATATATATATATATATATATATATATATATATATATATATATATATATATATATAACATCAAACCTAATGTTGTTCATAGTTGTATATGTTATTATTAAGTTGATATTGTTCAGTAAAAATATATCACTAAATTTATTTGGTACTAATTTTATATTGTTATTGCAATGCTTATTAATTATGTTGCTGAAAAAGACTTAAATGACTGTTCATCATGTCTGTTAGAAACTTTAAACTGAACACTTTGAAGTTTAAAAAGATTTTATTTTGAGTATTTTATTTAATATTATATGAGGTTAATAAAATCAGATTATTTAAATAAGTTCATCAGTTTTTCATAAATTTTATTTTATTGCATAGTTTTAGTGCCCTGCAAAAAAATCAATGATGAAAACTTTGTAGGCTGTACACGGTTAGCACGGATCCTTATAATGCCTAACTAGCTGTCCCAAGAACGCCACTTATGCAGAAAGTTATCGTACACATCAAGGTACCCTGTTATGCAAATTTTGAAATAATTTAATTTTGTCCGCGGAAAATAATTTAATTTGAATGTTCAAATTAAGTCAAATTTTGACTTCATAGTGCGCCAATAAAAACACTTGTAGAATTTGAACTACTTAAAACAATTTGATAAAAATTGGTGTAAATGTAGCCAATAGTCACACCAAACTCAGGACAAAATCAGTCTGATTGGATGACTGGTGTAGGATTTATTGCAGTTTTAGTTTTGTCAGTTTTTTGCTACTTATACCTCAAAGCGTTACTGATTACTCTGAAATTCGGTCACTATTTTTAAAATAATGATTACATGATTGTTCTACTATGTAGTACCAACAATTTTGTTATAATTATTTTATTGGTACATGTACAGTTTTCATTTTATAGACCAAAATAGTGATTTGCTACTTAAAGCGTGATTTAAATAGTCTTATGCCAATGGCATTGAAACGGCCTTCAAAGTGGAGGGGGTCAACCCCTCAATTTCTAAAATAAAATCCATAATTTCTAAAATAATTGCCTATATTTCAAAAACAAAAGGTCCTCGCAAAAAAAAAGTAGAGAAGAACATGATCCCCTCGCCTCCCCGGCGTTGACGGCCATGTATGCTTCGCTTGAATATACCAAGGTATAAACTGCTGCCAAAAAAAAAAGCCAAAAAAAAATGCAAAACCTGGTCAAAGGACTACCAGTCCTTTGACCAGGTTTTGCATCTCCTGAAATATTTTGTATTGACCTCCTTAAATACATTTACTTTTAAAATGAAGTCAAAACTATTTATACCTTATTTTTTACGTTGTATTACCATCAAATATCTAATTACATTTTAAGAAATGTTTTTTTGATTTTCTCCACCTAAAGTTTATTTATAAATAGCTCAATGTACTCTTTTAATACAAATACTCTATAATACTACTTTTAAAGATGGTGAAAATACTCATTATACGCCGTAAAATATGAATTTCAGCAGCCTAATTTCTAATAACTCAAATGATGTTCTTTAAAGATGCTTACTTTTAGATCAATTATGCAGCGTAACAATCTTTCTTTGTACTCCGGATGATTATTATTTCGCTTATACCTCGACCAATGTTGATAAAAATCTTGATGAGAACTTTTCGACAGTTTGTTCACTATAGGGCCCCAAGGGGGATCCTTTGTGACTGATGAAATCTTTGATGTGGTAGAAGATGACGTGAATTTTGGGTGTTACGCTTGCACCAGTTATCATTAGGTAACATTTTTTGAAATATTTAATATTTTCAGTGAAATCCGGCTAAAGGATGTATTCAAAGCAAGCCTTGACAACTAAATTTAAACTTTTAAATGCTTCAATTATGCACACAATATTGGGAACCATGTTTGTCAGTTTTAAGGATCTTGAAAAGATAGTTGACAACTCCTAAGAGGAGATGCAATTCCATCGGTGTAATGATTTCCAAAATCAGAACATTGACAGGCCCGCAGATGATTGGCTTTTGAATGACATTGCCAAACAGTTTTGCATTAGCAACAACCCCCCCAGATTGCTGAAAAAACTCAAAGCTTGAATTAATTGAGCCCAGTCTTCGCAAGTTTCCAGATTTGGCAAGAAATTGGATTTGACGCCACATCAGGTGTAAGGGTGCGTACTTGAATGAGTTTGAAGACCACAAATTATATTTTCAACTTTTATATCACAAGCCAAAATTAGTTTAACTCCATTTACATTAATCAGTGACCAGATTTGTTCAATATTGGAGTGTGTTTCTGACAAATCTTCTGAAACCCCAACAATAATTTGTCTCTTGACTTCAGTGTCTTTACCAGTCCTTTGAGTGAGAGGTTGTTGTTGGTGCGGTGAGCTGATTTCATCCCTTAAGCCAGTGTCAACAATGCTTAAGCAAAACTTGAGAAAGTCTTTACCACCATCAATTCCGAGCTTAACAAAATAGCCACCAGAAATTTTGCGGGACTGAATAACATGATTCACAAGATTTGATAAATCATTGCAGTGAGCAACAACATGAAATGTACAAGAATCTGTTTTTTCGTCTGTGATTTTTAAGTTGATGCAGGTGAAGAAATCGCTCAATTGTTGACTTTGTCTTAAAAAATTCATGCAGAAATTTTGCTCTACCATCTTGCTGCTTGATATTTTGTTTACATTTTTAACAAGTTTTTTTAATCTGTTGCTTGACAGGCCCGTATTTAATTGCACATTTACAAGGACTACAGTGGTCAATTTCAGAGCACTTGATGGCATTACTTTGACCTAAAACCAAAACTACACATTTTATAGTTACAATAAACTTTGTTTAGTAAGTTTGTGTAAAACTTTCAAATTATTGGTTTTTAAAGAAATTAGTAACTTGTCAAAAATATACTTTTTGAAATCTATCTAGTATTATTTCTTAATAGTCAAGAATTTATTTCAATATATATGTTAAAATTATTTAAGTATAAATATTTACCAGGTGTAATTATTTACCAATTCGACATATTAGGCAACAACACATTGTTCCTCTTGTTTCAGGTCTCACTTGTATTGACTTAAAATCAAACAAAGGAGGGAGTGCAACTTCTTTCCCCTCTTGTTTCCTGCGTAAAGTAATTCTACACGATTCGCAGAATCCTTTTGGTACCCGAATATCACTGATATTGATCTTGGTCTTGTACAGTTGGCATCTATTTTTTCGATGTATTTGAAAAGTAAACTGTCTTAAACATTTTTTCAGACAGAGCAAGCCCACAAACTTTCAATTTTCATCATAATTCTTTGCTTGATTTGGCATCGTGGCAATTCACTAAATTTGACTTCACTAAATCAAACTCTGCCTTTTACAAAATTTGACCTAAACTTATATTTGATAACAATCCACTTAACATAGTAACACATATTATTAATTAAAAACTATTAAAATAAAGGAAATATTTACTAGATTTAACTGAGGTAATATTAAATTACAAGGAATTAATTCTTGAATAGTTCTTTCCTTTTACCTGGAAACAATTGTTTAAACTATTTACTTGTGAGGAAATTACATTATTGATAATTGTCACACTTATCAAACTAATGATACTTGTCACACAGGTTGTTTTATTTCAAAACAACCTTTTAACCTAATTAGTTATTCAGTTAGAGTAATTTTTCTGGCCCTCCAAACTTGTATTGGTCAGAAGTTAACTTATCTAAATTTTTCAAATCAATTATCTTTGTCAATATAAAAAATATTTGGTTTTTTCACAATTGTTCTGTTTTCAGATAAATATTTTTATTTTCTATGTAGATATCCCTAGAACACCTTCTTAACCATTTTTTTTTTAATTTTTTTGCATTCTGGCAGTAGTTTATATCTTAGGAAATGTTGGTATATTCAAGCAAAACATACATGGCTGTCAAGGGAGCCATGGCCTGCCCACTTTTATTTTGCGACGACCTTTTGTTTTAGAAGTATAGGCAATTATTTTAGAAATTATGGATTTTATTTTAGAAATTGAGGGGTTGACCCTCTCCACTTTGAAGGCCGTTTCAACGCCATTGGCATAAGCCAATTCAAATCACGCTTTAAGTAGCATATCACTATTTTGGTCTATAAAATGAAAACTGTACATGTACCAATAAAATAATTATAACAAAAATTGTTGGTATTACATAGTAGAACAGTCATGTAACCGTTATTTTAAAAATAGTGACCGAATTTCAAAGTAATTAGTAACGCTTTGAGGTATAAGTAGCAAAAAACTGACAAAACTTCAACTAAAACTGCAATAAATCCTTTACCAGTCATCCAATCAGACTGAACTTTTGTCCAGAGTTTGGTGTGACTATTGGCTACATTTGCATCAATTGTTATCAAATTATATTGAATGGTTCAAATTCTACAAGTGTTTTTATTGGCGCACTATGAAGTCAAAGTTTGACTTTATTTGAACATTCAAATTAAATTATTTTCCGCGGACAAAATTTAATGATTTCAAAATTTGCATCACAGGGTACCTTGATGTGTACGCCAACTTTCTGTATAAGTGGCGTTCTTGGGACAGCTAGGTAGGCATTATAAGGATCCGTGCTAACCGTGTGTATGCTCTAAGTTGTTGGTTGATTTAAAATATATCTTTATATATCTTTATTTTGAATATTAATTTTAAGTAGTAAAAATAAAATCATATAGTATGCATTACTAAGGCTTTGTATTTATTTTTTCGTGTAATAAATTATAAGACTTGAGCAGTAACCAAAGTTACTTAAAATGAATTTCTCTAACATAACTACAAACTATAACTAAAAACTAGTTTAGATATAACATAAATTTGTATATAATATTACTACTTAAAATTTTGAATGTAAAAACAAAATTTTTCAAACCCAAATTTTAAATTTTCAGCAAATTTTAAAAATGTAAAAAACTTTTATCGTGATTGTATATACACTATCGTCCATAAGTTTAATCGCACTTAGTGAGATTTAAAGAAGTTAGATTTTATAATGAACTTGAACTTTTCTTAGATTTTGTAAAGGCAACAATTACAAAAATTCAAAGTTTTTTATTTATGTTATAATTTAGTTCTTTCCCATGAAAAAAACAATAAACTACTACTTAAAATTTAGTTCTTTAAATCAATATAAATATCCTCTGGATTCAATGATACCCTGGAAAATATGAGACAATCTGATACACAGCAGTTGTAAATGTTGACCATCGAAAGCATTCTAAATATTTTAAAATAATGCCTAAAGGTCTTTTTTCCCTCCTGAAGGGTGTTTTCCTCCTCTTTGTCTAGGCAATCCTAGTTTGATTGAATTGCAATCAGGACTTTGAGGTGGCTAACTGTAGTACTCTGCCTTCAGATTTTTTGCCTAAATATACTTTCACAACTTTAGTTGTATGTTTTTAACTGTTGCCTTGTTGGAAAACAAATCCTTCACCAACAAGTTTTGTTCCACAATCCAAAACATGTTCTTCCAAAATATGCAATTAGAACTCTTAATCTTTTTGTCGATTTTAACGTTTTGGCCTCAAAAACAACTCCAAATCATAATGTTGCAACTCCTGTAACCGTTTGCAGTATGCAATCATTCAGCATTCTTTTTCCAGATTAATAATAAATAAAAGACTAATGTTTGTTGCAAAAAATTTTTAAACATTCATCCAACTAAAGATAATTATTCAGTCATCTGGCGTCCAATTTTTTGCTGGAACAAAGTCTTTTAGATCATTCGCAGTCATGAAATGGTTTAGTTTATTTGTTGAACTGTTTCTCACACACAGTTCTCTGTGCCAATAACTCTATTTAAGTATAAATTTAGATCACTTTTTTATTAAAACAATTATT
Source organism: Hydra vulgaris (assembly GCF_022113875.1). Lineage (NCBI taxonomy): Eukaryota > Metazoa > Cnidaria > Hydrozoa > Anthoathecata > Hydridae > Hydra > Hydra vulgaris. Next base: position 49,353,632 of record NC_061162.1, on the reverse strand, counting down.
AATTAAATATAATTTTGTTTCACGTTTTTTCATGTTTTTATATAAAAAAGTTTATTCACGACTTTTTTTTTTTTTGTAAAAATTTTTTTTTCTGATTTAAAAAAGTTAAAAATTAAATTAAAATAGCTTTAAGCAAAAGACCAAGTAATTATAAAAAAAGACTTTTGTAATTAAAACTTGAATGAGTTTGATACTTTTAAAATTGTTTTTGTGTTACATAATTCAAACTTAAACAAACATATTTTTATAATTGTTAATAAAAAGAAATTTTAATTTATTAAATATGTGAGTATCTATTATTTTTGCTTAACTAAATCGTATTTTACATACTAAGTTAAAAATGCAACTATAAAAGTATTGCATATAAGAAAGTTCTTTCCTTTTTAGAATAAATAGTTTGAGTAGGTCAAACTTGTTATTCTATTTTTAGAGAATTTTCAATTGAAAATATAAAACTAAAATGATTTTCAAAATTAAAAACTATTTAAAACTCAAAATTTTTTTGTTGTTGCATTTTTTACAGTTTATTTACTATAGTTTTTAATATATATATATATATATATATACATATATATATATATATATATATATATATATATATATATATATATATATATATATATATATATATATATATATATATATATATATATATATATATATATATAATATATATATATATATATATATATATATATATATATATATATATATATATAGGACTCGGCGGGAACAAATGAATTCGAGAGCAGAGAAAAGCTCTCCTAAAACAAACTTGGGGAGCTGTGCAAGCTCCCCAAGTTTGTTTTAGGAGAGCTTTTCTCTGCTCTCGAATTTAAATCAGCGCTCTTTTTTAATTCTCTGCTCTCCTCATTTAAATCAGCGCTCTTTTTTAATTCTAATTTTTTTTTGCAACAACCGTGCCTTTTGAAAAGCACTTCAGTATATTATGCAATTAATTTTTTAAAATGACGTTGTGTTTTTTATTTTATTGAAAATGATAATTATACTTTTATGAGAAAAATTATATTTTTGCGAGAGCCGTAAATAGCTCTTGTAAACAGTTTCAGGGGAGTGTGGGCGAGAGCAAGAGCTAAAGCTTCCCTCCAAGGCCTCTTTATTATATATATATATATATATATATATATATATATATATATATATATATATATATATATATATATATATATATAATATATATATATATTATATATATATATATATATATATATATATATATATATATATATATATATATATATATATATATATATATATATATATATATATATATACAGGGCTAGAATTAAGCGTATCGCTATCGCAAATCGCGATTGCTTTTTACACCTTCGTGATTAGTTTTTTCTTAAAACATATGTTTTCGCGATTGGTTTACTTTTTTAGTTATTTATTTACTATTTTTCTAATTTAGCTATTTTTTTGGCAATTCTTAAAAGTAATTTTTCATAGTAAAGTACGTCACGCAAAGTTTGTCTTTTGAATAGAAGTATGATCATTTGCTTTTGAATAGAAGCATGATCATTAGTTTTGGAATAGAAGTAATATCAATTTTTTCGCGCGAAGATTTTTATTCAACGTAATGCACTTTTTAATTTAAACTACTTTAATCTCTGCGTAGAAGCAAATTAAAAAGACAAAAGTTAAAAAGTTTTTTCTTCATTCTATTTTTTTAACAAAACAGCATTTTTATCTTTTTTTAAAATAAATGTTGCTCCAAATTAACTTAATAATAATGATTTAAATTATTATTTTATAAACAATTTTATATAAGTATTTTATTTAAGTATTATTACAATTTTACAAGTATTATACAATTTTATATAAGTATTATTTTATAAACAAATTTATATAAGTATAATAAAATATATATAAGTTCGTTTTTATTAAATAAAATTTCTATTAGTAAAATTGTGCTAAAAGAAACCAGCAACTTTTTTGCTTTCACGTTTTTCACTTTAACGACCTTGAAACTATTGAAGTTATATTTAGTTAACTTTACTGAATGGACAGAGTATATCACAGTAAATTAACTTATAACCTAAATCAAAACAACCAGTTAAGTTAAGATAGTAACTTACAGTTACTCAAGTATTAATTTAACAATTGTATTAATTTATTTAATATACTTGCAAAAGTTAGCCATAGACATGTTTCAATTCATGTTGTTAACACATAATATAAGCTTTTAACTAATAATTATTTTAACAAAAATTGTCGAATAGAATATGAAAAATGCGACACCATTTTTTTTTATATTTTCATTTTATTTATAGCAACATCTAGACTAAACATTTTCAACAATAAAAAACATTTTCAATAATAATTGTTTTCAGGAATTTTATTTAAAAAGAAATCAATTTAACAAGAGAACTTAGCCTTAAAATTCACTTATTCAAATAATTTTGTGATTGAAATTTGAAATTTAAAAAAAAATTTTAAATTTAAAAAAAATTTAGATAAAACAAGGGATAAAAGAAGAAAGTTTTTTTTCTTAAATCGTACATTTTTTTAATGTTTTGAATTATATATTTTTTCTTGAAAATAGTTTTAAAAGTAGAAACATTCTATTGTAAACATCAAAGCAGTGATAGCAAATTGCAAGTTAAAATAAAAATTATAAAAATTTTAAATTAAATTTAATAAATTATTTTACTTCTGTTCGAAAAAATTTTTTTCTAAAAAAATAATTTAAGCATATTCTTATACTTAATATAATTCGATTTATTAAACAAAATCTTTTGTTTCTCTTTTTTTTTTGGAAAACAATGTTTTTATGATCTTACTCATTTTGTCCATATTTATAAACTCGTATAGGTTTATTTTATAGGTCAATTTTATTTATTTGCTTCCTTTTATTTTAAGCGCGTTTTATTTTATAAATTGTATAAATCAACACAAAACAGCATCACAAACTTATTTTACATTAACCCAAGCTCTTTATATTTTTAAAACAACTTTGCAGTTTGTTTTAATGTTGTTTTATAGCTTTTGACAATTAAATACTTTTTAAAATTAACACGTGTTTTAACGTCAGCACGAATGTATTAAATAGTTTCCTTTGACTAATTAAAGTGGTTTAGATATTGCAATGTTGCTTTTTCTCTTACTTTTTTACTTTTACTTTTTTAAGTATAATGATACTTATATATACTTATATATTTCTTTAAGTATATATTTTACTTAAGTAAAATATATACTTAAAGAAATATCTGAATAGTATTAAAAACGTTATTGCTTATTACAACTGCATCTAAAACTTTAAGTTATAACTTAAGTTGTAAATAGTAACAGTAACTTACACTATTTTAAACTCTACCGAACAAGATAATTATAAGATTATATTTAAATATGAGAGATAATATATTAAAAGTAGAACAATTATGTACAAAAGTTACAATTATATACTAACGCAACTTCCCTCCCTCCCCTCATTACATTGGGGGGAAGGGGGGGAGGGGGATAAAATTTTTTTTTTTCGCAATAATATTTTTTTGCGTTAATTCGAGCCCTGTATATATATATATATATATGTATATATATATATATATATATATATATATATATATATATATATATATATATATATATTATATATATATATATATATATATATATATATATATATATATATATATATATATATATATATATATATATATATATATATATATATATATATATTAGGGTATGACACCTATATTCTAAAAAAGATCATATTCATAAAAACTTCTATTGATTCTCACAAGCAACTTTATCAAATTTTTTCAAATTTTTATTGGATTTAGAGGGCTCACCAGACCCTTGAGCACTTACCAGGTCCCTAATTTTAAAATTAGTTCTTTAAACCAATATAAATATCCTTTTTTTAAATAATTATCAAAAAAATACACATTTTTCATTTTTAGATTAAAAAAGGTCACTTTTTTTCAAAAAACTCTAAAATAATAATTTTTTTATAAAATGATTGGTATTTTTAAAATTTGTATACAATTTCCTTTCTTTTGAGACCCCACATAACATAATTTTGAATAACTTTTTTTTATATAATATTAGGGACCTGGTAGGTGTTCAATGGTCTGGTGCTCTCCCTAAATCCCATAAAAATTTGAAAAAATTTAATTAAATTGCTTGTGAGAACCAACAGAAGGTTTTAAGAATATAAACAGATCTTTTTTAGAATATAGGGGGTGGATGTCACACCCTGATATATATATATATATATATATATATATATATATATATATATATATATATATATATATATATATATATATATATATATATATATATATATATATATATATATATATATATATATATATAATAGGGTGTTGACGTTTTGGTAAATTTTTGGTATCTCCAGTTTCCTGTATAAAAAACAGATGAACTTTGGTTTAAAAGTAACTGAAAAGTCATTGGTTTTATTTAATTTTTAAAAAAAGTCACCCACCATGACCCTTGATGACAAACTGGCTCTCATATATTATTTTTCTTCAAAGTATATCAACCTGAGTCTCAAAAGAACCAGTATATAGTGATTTCAAAATTGATATTTTTATAGTGATATTCAAAATTTATTTTTATTTAAAACCATTATTATTTCTGAAATCTTTATGAAATTCTGTTTTTTATACAGGAAACTGGAGATACCAAAAATTTTCCAAAAAGTCAACACCCTAACACCCTAAACCCTAAAACTGATTTTGATGAACTTTTTTAATTGAACTTTATTTTTTATTGTTATTTTTTTAATAACTATTTTTTTTGTTACTGATTTCTTGATTTGGAAGGTATTTTTAATAAATTGATTTACTTTTTTATTTCTTATTCACTTTTAACATCAGTTTTAAACAACAGCATCATTTTTAAAACATAACATATTTAAAACCATTAAAGAGTAGTCATGGTAACTATAAAGCTTATTTAGGCACTTACATGGTTACTATAGGCTCAACTACAGTAGTTCCATTTGCTCAGGGGAGACAAAGTTATATATAAATAAAAAAAGTAATCAAACCAGATTAATTTATCAATAAGAAAATTTCTTGTGGAATCGCACTGTATTTAAGTTATACTGCAATCGTATTGTAGTATCACTTAAAAAATATTTTATAGATATTGTGTTTTACATGATAATTCATTAAGGAAAGTAAAGTTAACTTAAAGTTATTTAAAAAAAATTTAGCCAATAAATTTATCTTGTTTGACCATAACAATTTTATTACTGTTAACCACCACTATTCTCATATTCTTGATCACAACTTATTTCAAGTGTTGTTGAACATTACTTATTTCAAGTACCATCCTATAAACCTATTCTATAAATTAACCAGTCTAGACAAATTTTATTAAATCAGTACTATTTATAACTTTCTAATATCTTAATAGAAATATTAATTTTTATTTTCTAATATCTTAATAAAAATCTTACAGGCGCACTCAAGATAACAGTAGGGCTGAAATTCACAAAATGCATCTGAAGGATCTCCTGGGATACTGCAATAACCAGAGTATCTTCCTTTTCCACATGTTACAAAAGTAAATTTATCACATTTTGAACCAGAAATATTAAATGTAGATATGGTATAACTTAAAGGTGCATTGTATCCTATAAATTAAAATTAACAGTTTAAAATTCAAATTTAAGAACAACATTAATTGAACTATTATTACCATATAATTATTATATTTTTATTGTCATACTGTATATTACTATATAAATTTAAAAAAAAATAATATAAATTTAATAAAAATCAAACAAATCCTTATTAGCATTGATTCCTAATTAATGTTAACACCAACCACCCTAATTTTACTAACAACCACCCTAATGTTAACACCAACCACCCTAAACCAAGTAAATTGCCAAGCTAACTCTACATATTTAAAAATTTTGTATTTAATATTAACTTTGTCATAAGCTTTAGAAAACCTATTATATCACAACTTATCTTTTCACTGAAACAACAACAACAACAAGATATTTATTATCCTTTTCAAAATTTACATATAACCATATAATAACAATAATAATAATAATATCTATAATAATACAAACAATATATTTATAATAAAATATAACTAATAAGAATAAATATAAATAATTATTTGAAAAGGAAGGTGTCACTTAAACAGAAGCCTGATCAAAGGAGTGACACCAAATAATTATGACAATAATAATTAAAAAATGATAATATTATCTATAATGATACAAACAATATAGTAATAATAAAATATAACTAATAAGAATAAATATAAATAATTATTTGAAAATAAGGTGTCACTCAAACAGAAGCCTGATCAAAGGAGTGACACCAAATAATTATAACAATAATAATTAAAAATAATAATATTATCTATAATAATACAAATAATATGATGACATGAGTGTCACTCATGATCAAAATGAGTGGCACCAATTAATTATAACAAGTAGTATAATAATAAAATAATAATAAAAATAACAAATATGAACTGGAAATCGCTAAGAAAATAAATAAAATAATAATAACAACAATAAAGCTAAAATAAATTAAATAATGACAAAAAATATGAAAACACTCAACAACAACAGCAAACAAAAATAAAAATAGCAAAACAGAACAAATAAAAAACAAACCTTACACAAACGAAAAGGCAAAATACAAAAACAACAAGATAAACCCAAAAAATACAAAACGAAAAGGCAAACACAAATACTTCTACAAAATAAAATTAAATTAAATCCGTTACAAATTTAAATATTACAAATTAAATTGTTAAAAAATAAATATACAACCAATCTTCATATTCTTCGTTTGTAAATTTCTTTATTTTTCCTTTTTTTGTTTCTTTTTTTTTTTTTTTTTTTTTTTTTATGTTATTTTATTGTTTACTTAGAAGTTCTTTTTTTTTTTTAGTTCGAAATTCTGATTATCTTTCTGTAAATTTTTTCTCTTGTGTATAAATTTATAACTATATCACATATATACCGATTTTTGTTTAAACAAATGTTATAGTATAGAGTTTAATTTGAAATGGTTATAATGTTTTATTATTGTATATTTGCATAAGTTATTTATGTTTAAAACTAGCATTAAAAATATTTTTTTCAATTCCAATTCTTCCTAAAACTAAAGTCCGCATGCATGGTCTTGATTGATATGTTGGACTGAACTTGCATACCTGGACTAGCATGCATGACTTTATTATATATGATTTTATTAAAT